>CAUYLG010047878.1:0-75815 GCA_963573385.1 Cacajao melanocephalus | reverse complement strand
GCTGAACCAGTCCCCATGCGACACAGCTCCCCTCTCCACCCATCCTGATCATTCACCAACCACTCACCGCCACCTCAACTGCAGGCCTCCCCATCCCTATAAAATCGCCCAGCCCCAGCCGCTGGGCGCAGCTCTCCCTTTGTCCTTCTCTCCGCCTGCTTGAGTTGCCCATAGATCCCAATAAACCTGGACTCGGCCTTCGGCTCTCAGAGTGTTACTTGGGACTAGACAACTGGGAAAGGACGACAGAAGGGGTCGTACATTTGGGGGGTCGCACAGTTTTCACTTCCTATTACAGGTCTTAAGTTTTCAAGCCTCTTGGGCAGAAAGATGGCTTTAAAATAGCATCAGTGACCAAGAATCCCTGGGTCATTCCATTGGCTATAGAATTAAGCTCAGACCTTCCACAGTATTAGTCACTTGTGACTTAGTGGAGCAAGAAAGTGGGTGAATCACAGAGTTGACAATCGATTATGGTGCATCACTACTGTCAGGTAAACAACTAAAATGGAAATGGGAAAGAGATGTGAAAGGCATGTGTTCCTTCAAAATCAAAGCAGAATTTCAGAAGAGAACCAAGATTGTGCTTGGGAGGTCCTTTTCTGCTTTTTTTTTTTCCTGATGATGTGATGGATGCCATGATGCAGTTCCCAGATTCCCCTTTGGGAAAGAAACACATATTTCTCCAGGTCAGGAACACTAGCTGTGGAAGTCTCCCCACTGAGCCTCTCTCTGAGAACCGTCCTCAGTGAATGAAAGCTGCCTCATTCAAGGTCACCCCACTTTACAGGCACAGCCCACTTCCAGGACTAGGGCTATAAAGGAATGGAAAGATCTGTCATCCTCCCTTTGTTTGGTGGCAACTTTGAAGGCCATTACTGCACCAGAGTCTCCACAGGACTGACGAGACCTCTGATATGACTGCAACAATGTCCATATTTCTTTCAGCCAATTCTGACCCCCTTCCGCTTTATAGGTGTTCTTCCCAACAGTACTCCCTAATGTACTTTATGCACAAAAGTCTCCATCTGAGAGTCAATTTTCATGGAGCCCAACCTAATACATCTGGTAATACAAATAATCCGCACATAAACACACCCGACAAAGGAGTCACAGCAAGAAGACTGAGCAATTTTCTACATTATTAAGGACAGTAGCATGGACATGGGCTGACATGGATTAATCTCTATTTGACATCTGTTTCAAAAGTTTTGATTATTTACACATATTTACCCTTCCAGATTACTTAAGTCTACATGTGTGGACTTTTCCCCTGGGATTGAATTCATTCTTGAGTTCTATTTAGCAGAGAACAATGATTTAGATTAAGATTTATTTACTCTTTTTCCTTTCAAGAAAAATATACGCTGTCTCTACCCTATGTAGATACAATCTCTGACCTCAGGGAACTTCAAGTGTTGCAAGTAAACAGACATAAATATTTGCTTGTTAAAATGCAATGGGACATATTTGGAAGAGCTAGCAAAGGTAACAAAACAATTGAATAAAAAAAGATGTTCACAGTCTGTTCAAATATAACAACAAGTTGGTATTTCCAGGAACACATTTAGGAAAGCTAGCACTTTGGTTCCTAAAATCAACTATACTGATACAAGATTGATCGATCTAATTTAGGAGTCAAAGTTCAAAGAACCCAGGCAATTTAATTCAGTAGCTATATAGTATTCAGACCAAGTAAAGGGTTAGTCAACTCTGTATTGTACAAGTTGGACAGTATAAAGCAGCAGTCCCCAGTCTTTTTGGCATGAGGGATTGATTTCATGGAAAAAAAATTTTTTTTCTATGAATGATGGAGGTGTGGGAAATGAAACCGTTTCACCTCAAATCATCAGGCATTACTTAGATTCTCATAAGGAGTGCAACCTAGATCCCTCACAAGTGTAATTCACAATAGGGTTTGCACTCCTATGAGAATCTAATGCCGCCACTGATCTGACAGGGGGTGGGGCTCCGGCAATAACGCTCACTGCTGGCCACTCACCTGCTGTGCAGCCCAGTTCCTAACAGGGCAGAGACTGGGACTGGTCCACAGCCCAGAGGCTGGAGACCCC
The DNA here is from genome assembly GCA_963573385.1 of Cacajao melanocephalus. Taxonomy (NCBI): domain Eukaryota; kingdom Metazoa; phylum Chordata; class Mammalia; order Primates; family Pitheciidae; genus Cacajao; species Cacajao melanocephalus. The sequence continues at coordinate 73,743 of CAUYLG010047878.1, read as the reverse complement.
TGGGATATCTGCAGTCTTCAGTTCTAGATGCCATTAGAAAGCATTCAGTGGAGAATGCCCAGAATGGTAAGAGGTCAGAAATTTAGTTATTTGAGGAACCCTTGGAAGTTTACCTCCCCCAGTCCCTTTTTATATCCTGTAATATAACCAAAGAGTTTCCCACAGCCAAGCTCTTCTTGTGATGCCTTTCCATTTTGAATCCCCACTGTCCTGTCCACTCTTCGATGAACAGCTCGGAAGTCTCCTCCACAGTGAGCCCAACTCCTCCACTGGGGAACTGGCTTCTGGGGGAGCAGTTTGCTCACCTCTGTCACAGCACATGTCCTTCTTTCTGCTTTTGCTGCAGCAATCTACAAGAGGGCTGCCAGGGATCAGAGCTTTGTCACTCCAGCATCTAGAAGAATGTTTGCTATACAGAAAGTGTTTGTCATTATTTGACAAATGGATAATTGGTGAATAAATGGTTGAACAAATAAATGTGCAAATTCTAAATGCAGGAGAAGGCAGCTTGGAAGTGAGAACACTGCTAAGAAGTGAAAAAGTCTTCAAATATTTAAAGCATTATTAAAGTATTCTTGTAACATAATAAAGAAATACAGACTGCATCATAGCTTTATGGAGTGAATCTGTAATTAACTTAATAACTGTGACCAAAAGTTTTTTGATTAATGAATTAGTGGTGATATGGAAGGAAGTCTTTAGTGATAACTTTAAGATTTTATCTTTAGCCTTATCCTTTTTAATATATCTATCAATGTGTTAAATAAAGATATAAAAAGCATAATTACCAAAAAGTAGGGATGATGTGAAGCCAAGTGAAATAGTAAATAAATTGGAAGATTAAAAGCAGGATGCAAAAATATCTCAAGAAGCTAGAATTATGAGCTGGTCTTGTCAAGTTGATATTCAAGGGAGAAAAATAGAAAGCCATGCCACCAAATCCTGAAATAACTGTAAAATAGAAGATGAGGAACAAGAAGCTTAACTCCAGCATGTGTAACAATCAATAGGGAATTTAGTTGTGTAAGTTCCTAATAAGTTTACATAATCAGACAGCTTAAAACAAAGTCAACCCAAGCTTGCAAAACATAATTGGTAGTACACTACCCGCAAGTTTTTTGGAAAGATGTAGGTAAACTGTTGCAAGCTGTGCCCAGAGCAGTACAAGCAAGCCAAGCAAGAGTTCTTAAAATCATGTTATTTAAGAAAATAAAAATCTGGCAGAGTAAACATGGAGACAAGAATATTCAATAGAGACCTTGTCTGGTGCTAAATCAAGTAAATCCTGAAAATTTTGCATTAAGCAAATGGGATCAGGCTGTTTCTACAGAGCCTAAGTGGTACCATGATGTTTGAGAGCAGTAGATACCGAAAACCTGATTTCAACTTCATAGAAGAAGAAAGTCTTAGTCACAGCCATGCAAAATAGCGAGAGCCAGTGTGAGATAAGTGAGCCCCACTATCTCTGGTTACTGTAGGTGTTGAGGCTGCAGCCTTGAATAATATCCAGAGGGAGGCCTGTGGTGTAGATTCATGTATTGCATAGATAATTGGAATCAATGACCTTTTAGGTTCCTGAGATACCATGATTTTACCCAAAGCTGACATGTATAAAGCTCCAGAAGGCAGGACTATAATCAATTTAAGGAAAAATTTTCTAAAATTAAAGTTATTTAAAAATGGAATGAAGAGTGATTTCTCTTTTTTTCTAGAGATATTGTTATAATAGTAATCCTTGTATTTGTTAGGAAGCTGGAGTCAATTATCTTTGGGCTAAAGCAGGAAGATGGGCAGTCAGGAGCTGTTGTTTACAGTCCCAAGCTCTGATGGAAGCTGGCAAGTCATTTAGCCATGCCTAGCCCAGTGTGCTTATCTGCAAATGGGGCTAACGGTACCTCTTCTGCATATTTTATACAATTGTTAAACAGTCAAATAAAATAACATGCATTGAAAGGCTCTATAAAAGTGGACTAAGTAATGCCACACATCTACAACCATCTGACCTTTGACAAACCTGACAAAAACAAGCGATGGGGAAAGAATTCCCTATTTAATAAATGGTGTTGAGAAAACTGGCTAGCTACATGCAGAAAGCTGAAACTGGACCCCTTCCTTACACCTTATATAAAAATTAACTGTAGATGGATTAAAGATTTAAATAAGACCTAACACCATAAAAACCCTAGAAGAAAACCTAGGTAATATCATTCAGGATATAGGCATAGGCAAGGACTTCATGACTAGAACACCAAAAGCAATGGCAACAAAAGCCAAAATAGACAAATGGGATCTAATTAAACGTAAGAGCTTCTGCACAGCAAAAGAAACTATCATTAGAGTGAACTGGCAACCAACAAAATGGGAAAAAATGTTTGCAATCTACCCATCTGACAAAGGGCTAATATCCAGCATCCACAAAGAACTTAAACCAATTTACAAGAAAGAAACAACCCCAACAAAAAGTGGGCAAAGGATATGAACAGACACTTTTCAAAAAGAAGACATTTATGCAACCAACAAATATATGAAAAAATGCCTATCATCACTGGTCATTAGAGAAATGCAAATCAAAACCACATCAAGATACCATCTCACACCAGTTAGAATGGCAATCATTACAGCAGCGGGGGAGGATGGGGAGGGATAAAGGATAACACCGGAAGAAATGCCTGATGTAGGTGATGAGGGTGGGGAGAGATTGAGGTAGCAAACCACCATGGCATGTATGTACCTATGCAACAATCCTGTAGGATGCAGGATGTGCACATGTGCCCCAGAGCCCAAAGTACAACAAAAAATAAAAATGAAAATAAAATCTGGAGACAACAGGTGCTGGAGAGATGTGGAGAAATAGGAATGCTTTTACACTGTTGGTGGGAGTGTAAATTAGTTCAACCATTGTGGAAGAGAGTGTTGCGATTCCTCGAGGATCCAGAAATAGAAATATCACAATAGCAAAGACTTGGAACCAACTCAAATGCCCATCAATGATAGACTGGATGAGGAAAATGTGGCACATATACACCATGGAATACTATGCAGTCATAAAAAGGGATGAATTTGTGTCCTTTGCAGGGACATAGATGAAGCTAGAAACCATCACTCTCAGCCAACTGACCCAAGAACAGAAAACCAAACACTGCATGTTCTCACTCATAAATGAGTGTTGAATAATGAGAACACATGGACACAGGAAAGGAGACATCACACACCAGGGCCTGTTGTGGGGTGGGAGAGCTAGGGGAGGGATAGAAGGGTATAGGGGGTTTGGGGAGGGATAACATTGGGATAAATACCTAATGTAGATGACAGGGGGATGGATGAGACAAACCACCATGGCATTTGTATACCTATGTAACAATCCTGCACAATCTGCACAAGTACCCCAGAACTTAAAGTATAATTAAAAAAAGAAAGAAAAGAAAAGTTGACTGAGTATGCTAGAAGATTAATGTGTTCTTGGCATGATTGCTAGCATTGCTATTGTAGGTCAGAAACAGCCATAGACAGATGGTGTGTAAACAAATAAATATTGCTATGTTCTATTATAGCCTCATTTACAAAACAAATGGCTGACTGTGTTTGGATCATGAGCTATAGTTTGCTGACTCTTGGTGTAAAAAATTGGTTCTCTACTGGGGACAATTTTACTTAACAGGGGACATTGGGCAATATCTGAAGACATTTTTTGTTGTCACAACTCGTGGAGGGGGCGAGGTATTATTTTATTGACATTTAGGGGTTTGAGGTTAGGGATGATGGTAAACATCCTGTAATACATAGGACAGCCTTCCTCAAAAAAAAAATCATCTGGACCAAAATGTCAATAGTGTCAAGGTTGGGAAACCCTGGCGTAGACAAGGAAAATTATTATTCGTGCTTATCCAAGGTCCTTAGCAACAAATTCAACCTCCTGTTGACTTTTGGAGTACAAACTACAGAACCCTAGAAGATTTGGTTTGGAAGCACTTGGAAAACAAAGAGGAGGAACGTGAATTCTCTCTGTTAATTCACATCAACTGTAAAACAACTCAACACAACTTCCACAAAGTTTTCCTTTCTTTAATAATGGTGTTGCTGCCAGGGGAGGTGGCTCACACCTGTAATCCGAGAACTTTGGGAGGCTGAAGTGAGGGGATTAGGAGGTCAGGAGATCAAGAGCATCCTGGCCAACATGGTGAAACCTCATCTCCACTAAAATACAAAACACTAGCCCAGTGTTGTGGCACATGCCTGTAGTCCCAGCTACTCAGGAGGCTGAGGCAGGGAAATCGCTTCAACCCAGGAAGTGGAGGTTGCAGTGAGCGGAGATCATGCCACTGCACTGCAGCCTGGGGACGGAACAAGACTCTGTCTCAAAAAATTAAAAAACAGTAACAAAAAAATAGAGTTGCACATGTCAAAAACTCAACTCATAGTTTAGATTAGTTAGATTAAAAGCAAAAGTTAATTGAGATATTTTCTAATACTAAAAAAATAAAAATTGGTCCATACTGGGACTTTCCCACAGCACCCTGGATATTCCTAGCATTCTGCCAAGACTCTCAGTGGCTCCCTTCCCAAAGGACTTTGCACATCTCTCTGCATCTAAACTGGTCTGGCACCTCTCATGGGACATGGCACCAGAGTTATTGAATCTACCCACTCATTCTGCAACAAGAAAACAAGGATAGGTTATGTAACTGATTCTTGGTCACTTGATTATGTAGTGGTAGAACTGATACTAGGACCATTTTTCCTTGTGAAGCCCACTTAACTTCCCCACACCATGTGGGCTCTGCCTCACAGAGAAAAAGGCAGCTAATTTTTCCCAGGTAAAACCTCTCTTGGATTAAAAAAACACAAAAACATTTTATTTTTTAAGACCTAAGTCACTTTTTGGTTGGTGTACAATATTTCAAAAATGAAATGTTTAAAATAATGCAATAAATTCAGAAAGACTAGCTGAAACAATGCACATATCCAATTTATGCCAGCCGTATAATAAGGCCAAATTTTATTAAATGAAACTCAGTACTGCATATCATATTTTTCTTACAAAGTTTTATTTAAACATTTTCTTTGAAGATGAATTATTTAAGGATGATAAAGATAATTACTCATTGTAAGCATAATTGTCTACTTGACAGAAGGAATTAAATGTAAGGATAACTTTTGATAAAAATTAAGCATCAGAAATCTCTCTTCTACCACTCTTGTTTGCAAAGTTTTTTGGGGAAGATGGTCAAAAGTGCCACTCATTCTACCTCCACATAACACCACACTCAACAGAGTATGGTAAGGTTCTTCTGTATGACTTAGGACAGTAAGTGAAGGAGAGCCCTGTATTCCACTGAATCCTCAAGGTGGGATTTATTTGTACCTGCTGCAGGTGATGAATTGGTCTTGGGCCAGTGTCAGAGAAGCACAGTGCTATAATCAATTCCAATTCTCACCAATTAGGCTGGGTAAGAGACCAAAAATTGCCACCTCAGAATATGAAGAACTGTTGAGCTGAAGACCATTAAGAGGAAGCAGATGCAGGACAGCTCTCTGCCTCCATCTATTTGCCTAAAAGTAGGATATAGATTTATAAAGACAAAAGGAACCCTGCTCCTCCTCCCACCACCACCCTGGGAAAAATGAAGGTTAACCGCTGAAGACAACTTTACGTCCTTATCTTCTGGAGATGATACCAGAGGAATCTATTTGAACAAGCTTTACTAACTGGCCTTTATCTGGTAGTTATTTGCCTGCCCACAATTTGCTACCCCTAGAGAATCAAAGTCCTTTTCCATTATCTTGTCACTTCTCTAAAAATGTACTGTTCTTGAAGATGCTATATAAGCTGAAATTCAAAAGCCACCTCTTGGAAAGCTGCTCATACCCTAGTTGGTTCTCGTGTGTATGTGAAATACACATGTTGTTAATCTGCTTCTTTTTTTCTTGTTAGTCTGTCTTTTGCTATAAGAATCTGTTTCAACTATAGCTACTCTATAGCTGCAAGATATTCTATGCTGTGCCTGCTGCTTCTCCACCTCAAGATAATGTTTCCACCATAGGCTTCTTTCCCATGAGGGAAGGGCAGGGCAGCACCAAAGGCCTCACAGCTCACTCAAGTATCACTAGCCATCTGTCAGCAGAGTCCAGAGGCTGTGGCCCAGACTGTATGTCCATGCAGGAGACAGTCATTTGCCTTCATTCTGTGATGCACCCAATGTCCTGCTACAGTGACCTACAGGCTCTGCTCTCGTCCTGAGGAGACAAGCTGCAAGGTTGCATTTGCATAAGCACAGCATGTGCCCCAGTAAGAGGAGAGAGAAAGAAGTATGTAGTTTTAATCTGAACTGAACACAAATATTTTTCAGGCTAGACATTTTGAATATTGGTCATAGCCAGCTTATCTAAGTTTCAAGCCTTCCCTCTCTTCTCCAACTCACATCTACTGTCCTAGTACTGGTGCCATATTTTCTATTAAGAGAACTCTTGCATAATCCTCCCAAATCCCCACAGACAGAAGAGTAGAGAAATGAAGAAATTTATCAGTGTGTGCCCTCAATGGAATAATGTACAGCAATCAAAATGGTTGAAATGCATCTACAGGCAACACATAGAATTAAGGTTAGCAAATGCAGTTACAAATATAAAAGAGTACAAATAGCATAATGTTCTCTTCTAAATTAAAAAGAAACCTAAACAATGTACAGGTAATAACTTACATAGATCTGACCATACCAGGTAGATAGGCAGATTGGAAGATAGATTGATTGATGGAGTGATAGATTAATTGATCAATAGACAAGAGATAGAAGAGGGAGCACACATACCAGTAGATGTAAATTGTCAGTGTTTTGGCTTCTGTGTTGAGTAGAGTGTTAGAAAGTATGCATTATGGAAGGAAGGAAGGAAAGAAGGAAGGAAGGAAAGAAGGAAGGAAGGAGGGAGGGAGGGAGGGAAGGAAGAAAGGAAGGAAGGAAGGACAGGAGGGAGGGAGGGAGCGAGGAAGTTATTGCACATAGCAGTCATTCGAATGTGACATGAATTCATAATTATGATTAATCAAATTCTGTGTGCTGGAAAGCCAAGTAGAAAAATAAATGTGACTAGTCACACTCCTATTTACCAACACCTAGGACTCCCTATCATAAAAGCAAGATATTGTCCAATATTTTTGGCCTGGAGTGAAAAATCCTTTCACATCCTGACTGCTGCCTAACTTTCCCAAACCATCTCTGGTCACCATTCATGTATGACAAGCTCCAGCTGCAGCTGATCTTGGTTCCTCTGCTCCACTTGTGACAAACACCTCCAGACACTCTGCCCCTGCTCCTGTTGTTTCCTCCTACAATATCTTCCCCATCCCTAACAAATCCTACGCCTCCCCCAAGACTCAGCCAACATGTCACTCTCTCTGAGACAGATTTGCTGAGCTCCCTTCACCCCCAGCATACCAAGCAAGAATAAGCCCTCTTCCACATCTGTGGCTCCTTGTGCCCATTCGTTTAATAAATGCTTACATATTAATTGGCTGTACATCCTCATCCTCTCTTGTATTGTGAGATTCTGAAGAACAGGGCTTTATTTTCTTCATTTGGTATTTCTGAAGCGTAGTCATTTTCTATTGCTGTGTAAGAAATTACCAAAAATGTAGTTCTTAGAACAGTCTATTATCTCACAGTTCTGTGGGTCAGAAGCCAGGTGGGCTTGGCTAGGTTCTCTCTTTGGGTCTCACAGGGTTGAAGTCAAGGGGTCGAACAGCCTGGGCTCTAATTTCGGGGCCCTGGAGAAGATCTGCTTCCAACTTTCTTAAGCTCATTGGCCGAATTCAGTTCCTGGAAGTCATGGGACTGAAGTCCTTGATTCTTTGCTGGCTATTGACCAGGGGCTGCTTGTGGACATTCCTTGATATAAGCTCCCTTCGTCTTCAAAGCCAGCAAAGGCCTGTCAATTCCTCCTGGTACTTCAACTCTCTTTGATGTTCCCTTCTGTCACCAGCTGGAGAAAGTTCCTTCCTTTTAAGGGCTCCTATGATGACACTGGGCCCACTTGGATAATCCGGGATGTTCTTCCTATTTTAAGGTCAACCATGCTATAGAACATAACATAATCAAAGAGTAATATCTCATTATATTCAAAGACACCTGGAGTTAGGATGGGACATCTTTAGTAGGCCATTTTAGAAACTTTGCCTGCCATATTCAGTGTCTACCACAGTTAATAAAAAGGAGAGAGAGAAGGGATGTCTCCATAGTTTATTTTAGCACACTCCACTAGTCCTGCATGTGTACACAAACATCCCCACAGGCAACCACAAACATACAACATCCTAGGAATTCTGGCCCATCTGCTCCTTTATAATGAATCTATGTTCTTGGTCCAAAGAGATATTGGAAAAATGTCCTCAGAAAAAGAGTAGCCCAACTTCAGTTCTAATAAATCAGAATCTTTGAGGGCAATGCCTTGGAATATGTGTTTTTAACAAGCTCTGACTTTGCTCAGGCTGTGAACTGGATGGCTTAAGCAATAAACATTGATTTTTCACAGTTCTGGAGGTTGGAAGTCCACGATCAAGGTGCCTGCAGGGTTGGATTCTTGGTAAGGGCTCTCTTCCTGGCTTACAGATAGCCATCATCCTTCTGTGTCCCCATGTGGCAGAAAGAAGACAATAACTGATTTTCTGCCTCTTCTTTTATAAGGGCACTAATCCCACCTGCGAGGGCTCCACTCTCATAACCTAATCACCTCCCAAATGCTCTTCCTTCGAACACCATCACATTGGGACTAGGGGTTTGATGTGCATTTTGGGGGAACATAGTCAGTCCATAATAAGCTTCCTAGGTAATTCTTAGGTAATTTAATGCTTGAGAACCACCATCAGGACTCCTCCCTTCCTTAGATTATACTTTATATCTTTGATGCTTATTTATGATACAGATGCTTGTTATACCCAAATTCCAGCAGAAAGCTGAGTCTACCAGTCTCACTGCTTGCTAGCAATTGGAGGAATAATAACATACACACTCTAGGAGTGATCAAGGAATCACTGACCAGGAGTCATATTCAACGTCAGTCTTCAGTTTCGCAGAAACTGTACAACTGCTGCAAAGAAAGAGCTGGCTCTCTGTGTCACAGGTTGCAGGCCCCATGCCGTCTAAGCATTTTTCTCCAAGGACACTTCTGTGGTAGCACTCTGGGAGCAGGGTATCCACCCTTGGTGCCTACAGCCATGGCAAGAGGGCTGTACAGGTAGGGAGGATGATGTCTTCTAAAGGGTGGGAATCTCTCCTGGCTGTGAGACTCTGTTCTCGCCATATCTTTCCTTTGGCTTAAAAGTAACCCCTCTCTTATTCACAAGTCTGGTAGCTAGAGTTGTTATTTTCCTTTTGAAAAACTCATTAAGGAACAGAAAACATAACTGATTTGGAGCAAAGAGATAGGCCCTGTATTAAAATGTACACTGACTAGAGAAACTTCTGGGGCCAAAAATGGGTGCAGGAGGTAGAAAGTGCTGTACTATATAAGTAAGTGTGTGTGTGTGTGTGTGTGTGTGTGTGTGTATTCTTTCTCTTTTTTTTCCTTTTTATTTCCTTTTTCCCCTTCTTTTTATTCTTTCTTTCCTTCTCTCTTTTCTTCTTTTGAAATGTGGCCAGCTAGAACAGGCACAACATCCCCAGAAACACTACTACCTGCCTCTTTTCCAAAATGCACATCAATTCAGACGTGCCCTTTTGTAGATCGGAAATCCGACCCCCTTTTGAAGCCAGATGACCAATGGGATAGAAGGAAAAGGGACCTGAATTGTGCTCCATGCTCTATTCGGAGGTCAGCCAGTCCATTGTGTGGTTGCTGGTTTCACACCAGCCCTTGAGAAGCCGTGCAGTATAAAGAGCTCCGACTGGGCTTGTGCTGGAAACAGCCTCTTCCTGATCCCAGAGGGCAGGAGTGCGCGGGGACACACAGCATCACCTATGGCCCCATGTACCCTGAGGCACACGCTGTGTCGTCCCCCAGCAACATGCCTCAAAGACGGCTGCAGCTGATGCCGCTTCACCAGGGTCAGTCCTTAAATGAGGACTGACAAAACCAAAGCTCTGTGTGCTGCTCCCAGGAGCTGCAGGAATGACACTGAGACACTGACTCTGCTCCTGCTTTGTCAGTTGTGGACTGAGCTTGAACAGAGTCCCAAATCCCTGTGCTCACCTACAATCCTCATATTCGCTGGGCTTTGTTCTCAAAGATGATGTTACTGTGAGTGATTATGATCTCTGCAGGCTGGTGAGACAAAAGAGACCAGAGCAGGACTGTCTTGCTTTTGTTTCCTGGACACATGACACCTGGCCTGTGGATTGAGGCTTTGGTTGCCTTTTGAAAAGCCAGGCTAAGAAGAACCCAAGTAATGGACTCCCGTTTGCAGGGCAGTGACTTAACGCCATAGACCAGACTGCAGTAGAACCACCACATGGGAGAAATTCTTGTGTCCTTCAGGATTTGAGAAGAAACTCCAGGAATCTGAGTGATGTTGGGGTGAAACCAGAGATAAGATCGTTGAGGCCCAGCCCTGAGGTGACCTCTGAACCAGTCCCCTCCAGTGAGCCAGAGAAGTGGGGTCAGGCGGCCTGTTCTCCATGCCTCTCCATGCAGACACCACTTGACATTTGAATCTAAAGGTTAATTAAGTGCAGCTGCCAGGCAGAAAGACCACAATCAATTATCATGTCTTCTTGTCCATTTCAGCCTATTCTTAATTATGTTCATTGGGTTTGGGGAAGGTCTTTCAGCTAAGTTTTAGAAAAAAGGAGCTATTTTGTTTTGAACAGACAGATCTGCCCTCCTAGGCTACAACATCCATCTTCATCAACCCATGATGTTCCCTGGGCTTGTCTGTCACAGGAAAGGGACATTGGGCAGAGTACCACGAAGAACCCCCTGGGTATCCCTATGGGCACAGAGGGGAGAGTGCATATTCCATGGCTTCCTTCTAGGAATTTCTTGATAGGAAGGGCCACTCCTGATGCAACCACTGGGAGCTCAGTGTCTTTCTCCAGAATTGTTCTCCCTGAATGTTCTATGAAGCCCAGGCCCATATGCCAGCTGAGGGTCCACTCAACCACACGCACACAGGCATGTTCCCCAGTGCACATATGCACATGCTGACCCTTTGTCATAATTAACTATTTAAAATTCCACTGCTGCTAATCGAAGCAGCACGGGCTGTGTTCTCATTAAGGAGATCAATTCCTGTTGAATATTCACCTCCAGGGGTGGATGGGGTCAGAATGAGCTGATGGTTTCTGTCTAGCTCGCCAGAGCTAATGAGTGGCTGCTGCCATTACAATGCAGTCACTCGCCTGTAATCAGTCAAAATAACAAGCAGTAGCTCCTTGCAGGGATGCTGGGTATTCTACATAAATATACATAGAAAGACAGTTTCAGAAACGGTAGGCCCATCTCAATGAGTCAGGCTGGAGGTGTGGCCTCCCTGGATTGCGATAGATTGCAAGCCTACCTCAGCTGCACTGTGCCTCCTTCTCCATGCGTCTTCCCTCCCTTCACCCACAGACACTCTGCATGGCTGTTTGCTACAGCCCACTTCAATCCTTTTGAATGTCTTTAACCCAACTTGTTTCTATTTTTCAGTCTCTACTTCAAGTGGATTATCCCAGTTCCGAAGCCTCCTGAGACACTGGCTCAGCACTGAGAGGGGCAGAGGGCCAGTGGCCCTGGAAGCAGTTTAGCTAGTGGTTCCATCTCTCCCGAGCTGTCTGTACTGCAGAGCAGGCAGCTGGGATCCTTTCTCTTCCTTTCCTTTTCTGGGAACTCAGCACTAGAGAAAAAGTGAGCAAAGAGGAGGGATTTTCAAGATGGATCAAAATAAGCGGACACAAGTCAGTTCTTGACTGGTACCTGTACACATGAGAGAGTAATTTTTCTGAGGTATGGGATAAGGCCAAATAATTTCACATTTTAAACAAAGACTTAATGGTATAGAAAAGCAATGCTCTTTTTTTTTTTTTTTTTTTTTTCCAGAAAAGTGATTTATTTAGGTAGAGAAAGAGAAAAAGGAGAAGAAGGAAGAAAGCTTCCAGGAAGGGAGTGTGGAAGGGGACCCAAGTATGGAATCCAGGAGAGGAAAAGCAGCTTTCACGAGGGTGGAAGGGGACCCCAGAGGGGGAAATCCCACAATACTTTCCTTTTAACATTTGGTTTGGTATATACAAATTACAACAAATCCAGTAAGAAACTTCTCTTTTCTAGGTTTTTTGGAAAATCTTACAAGAGTGACCTTGGCAAAGAATGGATTTTAATTTTTTTCTCCTTCCCACTTGGCATACATAGACTCTCAGAGACTTTTACCTGATCAGTGTATATGACAAGACAGGGCATTTAACCTCAAATACACAGCATCCTTGCTCATTCACTGATGTGTTCATTTCTATGTTTATTCCAGAGCTCTTCCACTCCTTACTTCATTCCTTCAGCCATTCAACAGACATGTCTCAAGCATTCCCATGGATCACACACTGAATTAGGCATTGAGATGACATGGTCCTTGTGCGGACCTTGTGGAGCTCTCAGTCTTGTAAGAGGATACATACAGGTAAGAGAATGAACACAATGCAGTGTGGAGGTCATTGACTTCTGATGGTGAATTGTTTTTCCTCATTCTTTTAGGCCAGAACACTTTCTTAGAAATAACTCCTAAGTCCAGATAGGAAAGAAACGTTTTTCATAAACAGCCCGCCTCAAATGGACACCCCAAGAGAAAGCCCTCACTGTATGCTTCTATTCAAGAAGATCTGTTTCATAGTCCAATATTTCTGTGATACACCCCAGTTCACAAACGAAGACTCATTTGTTCTGTGTGATCAGCATGGTTGCAGGTAAGACTTGCTCAATAGCAGTGAGCTTTGCTGTATCAGCTGGAGACAGGATAATCAAATGGGCAGGGAGTAAAAGGCTTCCTCCTATGCTATGGGCAGGAGGGAGACGCTTGCTCACTTAAAGGTATGAGCCACATGACATTGAAGAAAAAGTGGTGATAACTGGATGTCATTTCTAATCATGTCTGTCATGGACAAGGCTCGGGACAGCAAGGAAATGGGAAATGGCAGCTGGTGCTGCTCAGCATTCCAGCTCACCCATCCTTTGATCCTTATCAGCCATTAGGAAAGGTAATTAAGCCAGTGTCTTGCTCACACAGCCAATACTGAGCTGGTCAAAAATAATCTGCAGCTAGTGAGCACAGCAAAATAGCATACCCTCAATCGTTGGCATCAGGGGACATTTAAGCTCCACTTGCCTGTGACTTGGCAGTGTGCTGAGCCCTGTGCTGCAGAGCAAAGCAGACCGGATGCTCAGTCTTTCAGGGTCTGCTTTCCAAGCACAAGTAGTGATCTGAATACACATGGATAGGTCAAACAGAAGGGGACTAAAGCCACTAAGCTAAGTCCTGAATGAGAGAAAGGGACTGAAATCCTATGAGGTGTTCAGTCGGTGGCTTGCTTGGGGTGGGAAGAATCTGAGTCACTAATTAGCAGTAGAGCCTGAGGAACTCATCATGTGTTCTTTGGTTATCACTGGATGGAGGGGTCAGCAATTTTCTTCTGATGGAGATGGCAAATTTTTCTGGAGAAGGTGGAGTTTCAAAAGATATCCAAATGATGAGAAAAATGACCTCATATAGTAAACACTTGAAATAACCTGTGAGTCCTGATGACATGCTTTTGTGAAGGGAAACTTAATGGATGAACTCACCGTTCTTTCCCACTCATGCCTTTCTTCTGTTTTTTAATTTACTTTTTAACCAACCAACACATTAAAAATGTAGATTTGCAGAGACAACTGCAGTTTTGTTACATACATAGACAGTGTATTGGTGAAATCTGGGCTGTTAGTGTGATCATCATGCAAATGGAGAACATTTTACCCATTAGGTAATATTTTTTTAACCCCTTACCTCCCTCCTATCCTCCCATTTGTTGGTGTCTCCAGTGTGTCTTATTCCACTTTCTTTCCATGTGCACTCATTCCAACACATTTTAAAATATCTATAATGTGCCACCCAACCAAGGTGGAACAAAAGTCCAGAAAAATATTAATCATAGAGGGTTCAAAGATGGACCTCTGTCTTTTGGATGCAATTTTGGTCACTCACCATGGAAAAATATCATTCGTGGAATAACAGGAAACCACTAAGCCAAAGTCACACAATCGATAAGTGGCAAAGACACCTAACCTAAATTAATTCTTCCTTTTAAGGCTTATCCATTAATTCCACAGAGCCAGACCATCATATTTTCCTTTTGCAATTAAGAGAGACAGGAAACAGGAGCATTGGAGAGGAAATGCTTGGAATCATGGGCTCTTGCTAGCAACACAGGGAATGCTGTTTCCACTGAGCCTGCTCATGGGGAAAGGCAAGTGAGTTATTTGTACATGCATTACACCCATCGGCTTGATAGCATGCATTTCGGCATCTTTATTTTTTTGGAAGGGGAGCACTGAGACACTATTCTCAGATGAGTTAGCTCTTTAAGATAACCTCTCCATTGCAACCCTGACTTGGTGCAACAGTTTTGGGACTCAGTGCTATAAGCAGGTGCAGAGGCCTCCAAACACTGGTGTGAGTATTAGGTCAAAGGGCTTAGTCCCACTGTAGTCTAGCTCCCTGCAATTATCTGCTTAGAATAGCTTTGGCTGTCCATTGACTTCCTCCTGGTGTTCCCAAGCTGCAGTGCAGCCAAGCAGTAAAGCTAGACAACCGCTGCGTTTCGCCTGCGGAATGGGTGATGGATTTCTCCATACAGCATCATTACGTCCACTAAGCACTTCACGATGCTCAGGGATGAAAGGAGTTATAAATGAAAGATATTATTATTAATAAGAATGTAGATGAACAAAGGGAAAATGTACTCACCCTCACTATCCATCAACTTACCACACTTCACCTAAAGATCATGATTAGCTGGAGCCTCAAGGAAAGCCTATTTGCAGAAATCAATAACTGGTTTTAAAAAATAGATCTAGGCTCCGCTGGAGCTGACTGCTCAGGGGTTTCTCATAATTCTATGCAACAGTCAATATTAGCTATCACTGCCTCAAATAAAGATTGGATTCAAATTTAGTTAAGGCTAGTTTTGTATGATAATCTACCAACTGATTATTAAATGTATTTACAGAGGGTTTTAAAAAATAGGCTGTGGGAGAAAAAAAAAAGAAAACAAAAAGCCTGCATGAGTCTACTTGATGTGAGCTATGAGGCTGACTCATAGTGATGGACTCACATTAGCTTGGTTCGCCTGGTTTAATAAAATTAACACTTGCGGAAATCGAGTTTCATTCTGTGGGTGGCAGGAAGCATTTCCATTCTATGCATCATAAGGTGAAGGAAGAATAACAGTCACTGAGCAGTCAGAAGCATGGATCAAACCCTCACCCTGCACAGAGGCCCAGAGCTAATTGTTGCACAGAATGTGGAGTTGGGTTTTATTACGTATTTCACAGGAAGTTCCAGATAGCTCCCTCTCATGTGATCATTATGGTTCATGGAGAAACTAAGGCAAATGCCAGTTTACCTGAGCATATGTTACAGACGTGCATATAAACAGGGGACATTCAATACTCTTTTCCTGGTGACACCAAGCAGGAAGGAAGGGAGGATTCATCAGACCGACCTCAGGTAGGTTGGTAGGGTGGCTGGGGGAAGAAGAGAAGAAAATGCTTCTAGAGCAAGCGTGTTGTTCAGTGTTGATGAAAGATAGGAGCGTGCTCTGGGAAGGACGTGTGTTCTTAACAGGTGAAACAGCATACGTGTCCATTGAACTTAACTCATTATGATGGAGACCTCTGGAGAGGCTTAGACATGGAAGAATTGTAGGTCAAGCACACTCAGAAAGAAGAGAAACAGCTGCTTACACTTCAGAGGGGCAGGTTTCACAGGTAATAAGATGTAGTCTAAGAAACACTCATTGCCTGCTGTAATATATCCTTTGCACGTAATTCATGTACAACAAAGAACTACACAGGGATTTTTGCTCTGTGAATATTTAATTGCAACTTGCAAAACATGTCAAGCAAGTCTCAGACTTTCCCTGGACAATTTTGATAGTGGTGAAGACATTTGGTCTATGAAAGGGGTGGGGGATGGGGAAGTTCTTATCGTATGCATCTTTGCCAGCCCTCATGCTTTTGAATGTGGGTTAGTAAGGGCATTTTGTGGAAGACTTGGGGTGTAAAATGACCCTCCCAGGACTCAGTTCTGTCACTGTCATGGGTGACCTGGTGAGAGAAAGGACCTGCTTTCATGTTCCTTCCATGCCAGTGATTTTCCAAAGTAGAGTGCATAAAGATTATCTACAGAGTACAAATTTTTACATATTTCAATTCCTGAACCAATGTGCACTGCAGAACCTATGAACCTGCATTTTAACACAGAGCCCTGATGATTCTGATGCAGGAAGTCCTCAAACTATACCTTAAGGAACACTTTTAGGCTGATGTGCTGAGGTATCTATGGAGAATATGTATAGATAAGCCAGTAGCTCATTTTCCTTCATAGAGAGGAAAATGGGATTGATTTGGAAGTAATTAGAATATTAGTCTGCAATATACAACACAGTGGTAAGCATAAATATGCAAATATGGGGTGACTCATTCTATAGTTCACAGAAATGTAAATTACTTTTATTTGTGCAAATATACGCCATCTCTTCTCACCTGTGAGTTGCATCTCCATGTACTAGGACAGTCCATTTTTAATGCTGACATTTCTATGGGTGATTATGGCTGTTATTAAGTTCTTGATTATATGGCTTGTTGCCTAATGGCTTGAAGCCAGTACTAAGCAAAAGTATTCCCAAAATGTGTGTCTCAGGTGAAGTTTGGGTAACTGTATTGAAGAAATCCAAAGTTTATAACCCTCAACTATTCGGTAATCCAGTGAGTTGGCTCTCTCAGGAACACTGGATTCTTCAATTGAAAGCAAAGCTGAAAATTTTAAAAGAGTGGTTTGTTTGGGTATTTCTTTTCTTGTCATTTTAATTTGATTCTTTTTTAATCAAGATAAGGTCTCACTTGTTGGCCAGGCTAATCTCAAACTCCTAGGCTCAAGTAATCTTCCCACCTCAGGCTCCTGAAGTGTTGGGATTATAGACATGAGTCACTGTGCCTGCCTATTTAAATTTGATTTTTTTTTTTTTTTTTTGAGACAGAGTCTTGCTCTGTCACCCAGGCTGAAGTGCAATCGCACAATCTTGGCCCACTGCAACTTCCACCTCCCGGGTTCAAGTGATTCTCATGCCTCAGACAGTGTTTCAGCATGTTGGCCAGACTAGTCTTGAACTCCTGACCTCAGATGATCCACCCGCCTTGGCCTCCGAAAGTGCTGGGATTACAGACAGACGGGAGCCACTGAGTCCGGCCTAAATTTGATTTTTACTGTATTATTGCTCCTCTCATCATGACTTAATGAGAAGTTTGGGCATACGTGTTCAAGTTTTCTGTTGCACATAATAAATCTTGGAAAACACCACCCATCTGAGTAATTTTTGTTTTAATAGCCTTAATCACGATAAAGCTTTGTAATCTGTAAAGCTTTTGAGCCAGGTTAGAGAAGTCAGTTACAGAATTCCACCTCCCTGTACTCAAATGCATACATGTAGAAAAGGGTCAACATGGATTGGGGGTTTTGGCTTGTTCAGTTGTCAACATTTGATAGGTTTTTTGAGAATTCTGCGCATGTAATACCCTGATCGGTGGTGGTCTGATTGATAAGTAAGCAAGTTGCCTGTCTCTTCTTTAGGGAAACCTGTTTACACCTTCTTTTCTCATCCTCAGTTCCTGTTTTGCAACCTCATCCTCAACATCCTCCACACAGTAGGTTTTGTCCTGCTGGCAGGCTTTTTCTCTTGTTTCCAACCTAGAATCTCTCCTTTTCAAACACCTAAATCTGGTCTAGGTAAAACCATGATTATTTCTAGTTTATGTCCCACATTTTCATGGTGCTTTCTCTCATAACCTACCTTTTGGTAATAAAGATAATTTACATTTGCTGCTTTGTGCATTGCCTGGGTTCCTGTAGCTCTTACAGTAAGTAACATGTGTTTAGCAGTAATTCATCTGAAACAGTTGCCTGCAATCAGTTTTGTCTTTCCTGCTAGTGTCTAAGTACAACTATGTATGATGCTTGCCTATGTTGGATTTGTGCTTCATATTTTTTAAAAAAAGTATTAGATTTCTAATGCATTATTTTTTCCTGTTGATATGTCATTTGGATACATATGTTAGAGCATTCTGATATATCTAATACTTTATGAGATACTTAACTGTGATACATGTTTATTTTAATATCCTGATCATGGTGGAGAATTGTAAGGGTTGAGCCAGGCCACAGAGGGCAGATGGGAACTTAAGGCGGAGGTGTAGCTGAAATGCTTGGAAGCTTCCAATCACAGCTCCACTGCTCACTAGCTCTGTGACTTTAGGAAGTTACATGGCCTTTCTGTGTCTCAGTTTTCTGGTGACCCAGTTGTCACAGTTTGCCTGGGACTTCCACAGTTTTAACACTGAATATCTGATGTTCCTGGAACCCTCTCAGCTTCAAACAGAGATGGTGGTTACCACCAGGTTCTTTTTGTGTATTTAACACAGGAGATAATAGTAATAATTTGTACCACATGAGGTTACTATGAAATAATTTATGTAAGTGCTAAGAAAGTGCTGAGCAAATTTTAGCTTTTATTGTACAAATAGGCTCAGTTCAGGTAACAAAGAAGGTACCATAGACACATTAAAGCAAAAATAAAGAACTAGTCGCTTAACTAGTGTATGTATGTCATATGTGGTCTATGTATTGTGAGTGTGTGTGTGGTGTGTAAGGTGTGTATGTGTGTTTAGTGTACTGTGTGTGTAGTGTGTGTGGTGGATATGTTATGTGTGTAGTGGGTGTGTTCGTGTGTGATGTGTATGGTGTGTGTGGTATGTGTGGTGTGTGTATGATGTGATGCATGCATGGAGTGTGGTGTGCACAGGATGGTGTGTGTGGTGTGTGTGTGTGATATGTGTGGTGTGTATGGTGTGCATGTGCATGTGGTGTGAGTGGTATGTGTGGTATGTATGTGTGTGTAGTGTATGTGTGTGTGCTGTGTTATGTGTGGTGTATCTGTGGTGTGTATGGTATGTATGTATACGTGGTATCTGGTGTGATGTGTGTATGCTGTGTGGTGTGGTGTAATATGCATAGTGTGTATGGTGTGTACATGTGTTTGGTGTGTGCATATGGTGTGATGTGTGTGCTATGTGTGGCATGTAGGTGTGTGTGATATGTAGTGTGTGTTTACAGTGTGTGGTATGTGTGATGTGTTTGTGGATTGTGTGGTGTGTGCGGTATGTATGGTATGTGCTGTGTGTTGGTATGATGCATAGTGGCATGTGTGGTGAGTATGTATGGTGTGGTGTCTGTGTGGTACATGTGGTATGGATGTGTGTATGCATGTTTGGTATGTGTGGTGTAGGTGTATGGTGTGACATGTTCGTGGTGTATGGTATCTGTGCTGTGGCATGTGGAGTAATGGTGGTGTGTGTGAAGAGGTAGAGGTGAGAGTGCAGTGTGGTGCATGTGTGTGTTGTATGTGTGATATGTTTGGTGTGTATGGTGTGTATGTGTGTGTGGTGTGTGTGTTTGGTGTGATGCATGTGTGGTGTGGTGTGTGTGGTAAATGTGGTGTGTATGATGTGTACGCATGTGTGGTGTGTCTGTTGTATGTGTATGGTGTGACGTGTGGTGTATGTGGTGTATGGTATCTGCATTATGGCATGTGAGTTAATGGTGAGGTGTGTGGAGGTGGAGGTGGGAGTATAGTGTGATGTGTGTGGTTTGTGTGGTGTGATGCATGTGTGGTATGTGTGATCTGTGTATGCTTGTGTGGTGTCTATGCTGGTGTGGGTGGAGGTGAGGTGGGAGTGCAGTGTGGTGGTGTGTGTAGGTGCGATGCATGTGTGGCATGTGCACTGTGTGTTGTGTGTGGAGGTGTGGTGGGAGCACAGTGTGGTATGTGTGTGGTTCAATCCATGTATGGTATGTGTATTGTATGTGTGCATGTGTGGTGTCTGTGGTGGTGTGTGTGTGGAGGTGGTGTGGGAGTGTAATGTGATGTGTGCGTATGGTGTGATGCATATATGGTAGGTGGGGTGTGTGTGTGTGTATGTGTGGTGTCTGTCGTGGGGAATGTGTGGAGGTGGGGTGGGAGTGTAATGTGATGTGTGTGTTTGGTAAGTGTGTGGTGTCTGTGGTGGGGTGTGCGTGGAGGTAGGGTGGGAGTTTAGTACAGTGTGTGTGTGGTGTGTGTGTATGCTGTGAGGCATGTGTAGTGTGTGTGTGTGTGTGTGTGTGTGGTGTCTGTGGTAGAATGTGTGTGGAGGTGGGTTGCAAGTATAGTATGGTGTGTGTGTGCTGTGTGTGTATGGTGTGATGCATGTGTAGTATGTGTGGTATGTGTGGTGTGTGGTGTCTGTGGTGGGTGTGTGTGGAGGTGGAGTGGGAGTGTAGTATTGTGTGTGTGGTGTGTGTGTATGGTGTGATACATGTGTGGTATATGTGGTATGTGTGGTGTATGTGTGGGGTGTCTGTGATGTGCACATGCTGTCTGTGGTGGGTGTGTGTGGAGGTGGGGTGGAGTGTAGTATTATGTGTGTGGTGTGTGTGTGTGGTGTGATGCACGTGTGGTGTCTGTGGTATGTGCATGGTGTCTGTGGTGGAGTGTGTGTGGAGGTGGGGTGGAGTGCAGTATTGTGTGTGTGGTGTGTATGTATGGTGTGATACTTGTGTGGTATATGTGATATGTGTGGTATGCATGGTGTGTGTGTGGCGTCTGTGGTGGGGTGTGTGTGAAGGTGGGTTGGGAATGTAGTGTGGTGTATGTGTGTATTGTGTGATGCATGTGTGGTATGTGTAATATGTGTGTGGTGTCTGTGGTGGGGTGTGTGGGATGTGGGGTGGGAGTGTAGTGTGGTGTGTAGTGTGTGTGTATGTGGTGTCTGTGGTGTGTGTGTGGTGTCTGTGGTGTGTGTGTGATGTCTGTGGGGTGTGCATGGTGTCTGTGGTGGGGTGTGAGTGGAGGTGGGGTTGGAGTGTAGTATACTATTGTGTGTGTGTGGTGTGTGTATGGTGTGATGCATATGTGGTGTCTGTGTTGTGTGTGTGCTATCTGGTGGGATGTGTGTGGAGGTGGGGTGGGAGTGTAGTATTGTGTGTGGTGTGTGTGTGTGATGTCTGTGTGAGATGTGAGTGGAGGTGGGGTGAGAGTGTAGTATTGTGTGTGTGATGTGTGTGTATGATGTGGTGCATGTGTGGTATACGTGATATGTGTGGTATGTGTGGTGTGTGTGTGGTGTCTGTGGTGGGGTGTGTGTGGAAATGGGGTGGGAGTGTAGTGTGGTGTGTGGGTTTTCTACCTCCATGCCAATAGCACTCTTTCCTGTGTGAAGGAAGGCTGATGGAGATGGCTACACCTGAGTCAGACCTCAACAAAGTGTCAATATGCTTTTAGGAATTCTACATGTAGTGAACACATTTTTTAAAAATTACTTTCTAGTTACATGGAGGTTAGCCTTTCCTTCAGGTTCAAAAGTAAGATTTGAACACTTTTCATTAAAATCCCTGGAGCTGCAAAATCTCCCACATCTTTTCTCAACCAGTAATCTTTGTTTTTATTTATTTCTTTTTATTTTCTGCCACTTGTCTGTTTCCAGACTTAGGCACCACTCTGTGTAATATTTCTGGAGTCTAGTTTCTCAGAATTGTTTAAAAGGCACACATGTTTTTTAAAAAAGAAAAAGAAAACAAGGAATAATTACTAAAGGTGGGATATCAGGCAGTGTGGCAGGCTAGGGAAGCATATATTTGGAAAGGCTGCATGTCCATACCATCCTCTCCTGAAGGTAGCTGCCAGGAGCTAGCTCTTGCCTCATCTGCTTACAGGAAACTTCCCAAGATAATTATCCATCCAAATCCCACCACACAATTCACTTTGACAGTTATACACATTGCTTTGTGTGAGGAGCAAAAGTTTATAACATGCACAAAGTTTCAGTTATTTGGTAAGGAGTGTGTGTGTGTGTGTGTGTGTACATGAGAGAGAAAGAGAGATTCATGAATGAATGATACAGACTACTTAACTCCCCACACAGTTGCTAAACTCACTTGTCTGGCAATCATATGCAGAAGAATGAAATTGGACCCCTACCTCTCACCATATACAAAAAAAAAAAATTCGCTTAAGATGGATTAAAGACTTAAAGGTAATACCTCAAAATATAAAAATCCTAGAAGAAAACCTAGGAAATACTCTTCTAGACACTAGCCTAGACAAATGATGTATGACTAAGTCCTCAAAAGCAAATGCCACAACAACAAAAATTGACAATTGGGTCCTAATTAAACTAAAGAGCTTCTGCACAGCAAAAGAAACTATTAATAGAGTAAACAACCTACAGAATGGGAGAAAATATTTGCAAACTGTGCACCTGACAAAGAACTAATATCCAGAATCTACAAGGAGTTGGAACAACTCAACAAGCAAAAAGCAAATAACCTCATTCAAAAATGAGCAAAGGACATGAACAGACACTTCTTGAAAAAAAAAATACGTGCACCAACAAGCATATGAAAAAATGTTCAATACCACTAATCAGTAGAGAAATGCAAATCAAAACCAAAATGAGATGCCATCTCACATGAGTCAGAATGGTCATTATTAAAAAGTCAAAATTAAGAATAACAAACGTTGGCAAGGCTGCAGATGAAAAGGAATGTTTATACACTGTTGGTGGGAATGCAAATTAGTTCAGCCCCTGTGTAAACTAGTTTGGAGATTTCTCAAGGAACTAAAAATAGAACTACCATTCAACCCATCAATACCATTAGTGAGTGTATACCCAAAGGAAAATAAATTGTTCAACCAAAAAGATACATACACCCATATGTTGATGACAACACTCTTCACAATAGCAAAGACATGGAATCAACCTCAGTGCCCACCAATGGTGAATTGGATAAAGATATGGTATATATACACCATGAAATATGACACAGCCGTAAAAAAGATTGAAATCATGTTCTTTGCAGCAACATGGATGCAGTTAGAGGCCATTATCCTAAGCAAATTAATGCAGAAACAGAAAACCAAATACTGCATGTTCTCACTTGTAAGTGGGAGCTAACCTTTGAGTTACCTGGACACAAAAATGGGAACAATAGACACTAGAGTTTCAAAAAGCGGGGAGGGGCAACTGTTGGAATACTACCTATCAGGTACTACGTTTGCTATTTGGGCGACAGGATCACTAAAAGCCCGAACCTCAGCATCATGCTATACACTCTTGTAACAAACCTGCACATGTACCTAGTGAATCTAAATTTAAAAAATAATAATTTAAGTAAAATTCATTCATGATCTATAGCAATCTAAGTAGGAAATAATTATCTTCATCTTACAGAGGAGGGAGGGAAGCACAAACAGGTGAAATAACTTGGTCCAGGTCACCAACATCTTAAGAGATGGTAATTAGGGTTTGGACCCTGGCCCACAGACTCCAGAGAGCTGCTCCCTGCCCCATCCCCTCAACACAAGAAGTGGATTTGGGGAGCAATGCAGAAACTGTTCCCTAGTGGGTCCTCTTAGAGTAAGTGAACTTTCTCGTTACAGAAACACTGCAATACCAAGTCTCCTAACAAAGATGTCTTAAACATGACCTAGAAAGGCAAAGTAGAATCCTTGAAACATGAGGTTAAACCAATTATATGCAAAGGCCTACACTGTGAGTAAAAATGTATGCCTCACTTCTCCTGATACATGCTCACAAACCCTCAAGTGCGATAATGGTAGATGGGAAATAATGTAGAACTTATGCCTGAAAGGTCTGTGCTCATGTTCTCTCCCTGCCACTCATTGTCTCTCTCCTGAATCATATATTTAAAGTCTTTGAGCCTTGTTTTCCTAATATGTAACATAAGGACAGAACTCTCTGTCCTGTCTGCCTAACAGAATCATCATGAGTCTTCCAGGAAAGAATCCACATCAAGACCACAAGAGTGAAGTGTAAGGTATTATTAATATTCATAAAAGTCATAAAATAAGACAGCATATAAAATGCAGCCCCCTGCTTCATCAATTTTACCTAGAATTAATATGCTAGCTAGAACATTCATTAAATATTTAATTAATACTACTGCTCATTTTAGATTTTAAAAGGTTATTTGGAAATGATTTCAATGGTCTGGTTCTCCTAAAAAGCCATTGGGAAAGTCTGAACTCCTGCCATTTTTTTTTTTCTTAATGAATTTTACACTACCATGCAGGGAACTCCAAGCATTCCATTGTCCTTTGCACTGTGGTTGGAGTTTGGACTTTTTTTTTTTTTTCCAAAGAAGGCATTATAACAATATATATTTAAAAATCTCACTAAAGCTTATACTAGGGAAAACTGAGGAAATGTGTTTTTATTGTTTCTTCTTGTTCCCTTCCCCTACAAATAGCTTGAGTAAGATATAAATTCCAGAAAACAAAACAAAAAAAAGGTGTCACTACTTAGCTCTGTAAGCAGGGGCTTTGTTAAAGCATAATGGTTTACTCAGCACTTATCACAAAGTCTGGCATTTAGCATGTGCTCAGAAAGTACCACTTCAAGAGACAAATGGATCGATGGATAAATGGGTGGATAGGTGAACAAATGGATATGTGGATGGATGGATCGATAGATGAATTGATATGTGGTGGAAAGATGGGTGGATAGATGGGTGAATGGGTAGATGGGTGAATATATAGGTAGATGAATGTGTGCATGGGTGGATGGATAGATGAATGGGTGGTTGGTGAATGGATAGATTGATGGGTGTATGAATGGGTGGGTAGATGAATGTGTGGATGGATGGTTGGATGGGTGGGTGAATGGATGGATGGATGGTTGAATAGATGGATGGGTGGTTGGTGGATGGATGAATAGATGGGTGAATGGATGAGTGGTGGATGGAAGGATAGACAGTGTATGAATGGGTGGGTGGAACGTTGCCAGTGTGTGAGTATGGCAATAAAAAAGTGACTATAGCTTTCATTTCTCTGAGAGTTGCTGAGGGATACAGGGAACTTCTGGAGTTATTGAGACTAATATAGAACAGTATGACAGAAAAAAAAATATTTCCTCCTTTTTTCCTCCCTAAGTACAGGCCAGTCAGACACATTAGAACCAAGCTTTCAAATGAGCACTTCAAGACCTTTCCACATGAATAAAAATACAGGTTTCTATTTGGTACCAAAGGTTTAACATTTATTGAGTGCATCTTCTATGCCAGTCACAGTGCTTTGTTTTTTTTGTTGTTGTTTTTTCTGCACATTAACTCATTTAACCTTCAACCTTATTAGGAAAAGACTGCCATTTATCTGGAGCTAAATGAGATTACATTCTCTGTCCAAAATCACATGGTGAAAGATGGCTAGCGTGGAGATCCAGTAGTTTAATTTTCCCAACATGCCTTTTTCAAATCTCCTCTGTAAACAGAGGCTTCCTCTCATCCTTCCACATTCATTTGAGCTCTGGTGTGGCGAGCCCTTCTCTAGACAGAACAGAGGTCACATCACCTTGACCTGGTTAAATATATTACAAATCTCACTAGTCAAAATGATCTAAAGTTGAGCATATGACTCAAATCTGGCCAATCAGACAACTCCCTCACTTGTCCCCTTACATAATGCCCCAGCAAGTACATCTACCAGCACAGAATGGTGAGGTCCAAACTACTGCACCTGTATTGGGATACTGACTGGTGGGCTGAGTCTTCATCCAGAAAGTGTAGTCTACCCCAGCTCAGCATGCACATGCCCCTTGCAAATCACCAGGGGAAAAAATGGCACATGCTCTTATTGGTGTTAGTTGTAAAAGTTTGGGAACATCATTTGGATATTGATGCCTCAAATGTATGATAGAATCTGTGGTAACAAGTCTAGAACTCACAGCAGTAAATGGCAAAAGAGTTCATTTAAATATCTTTTTCCAGCAATAATCCCACACACATGCATAAAGTAGGTATAGCACTCCACGCTGGTTTTAAACTGAGATCCCAATGTAAGATACTAATGAAAGAACCCTACCCCAGAATCTAACTGAGCAGCCCCTACTTATCACCTGGGGCAGGATCCTCCGTGACTATTGCACTATTCTGACCTGGAATTTGATACAAGTCAAAGACTCTAATACAAACGTTTCTTCTACTTTCAGACAGCTGGCATTTCACAGGAAACTTCCCAAACATCTGTTAAGCAACCTACTGCTTCTCTGACTTCACCAATTCCCTTCTGAAGAGAGTTTTATCTCAGCACTGCAGTGAGGATAGTGAACATAAATATATATAATTACTCTACATTAATATAATTAGTCTGTCTTTCTCCCAGTCCAGAAATGGTTGTCCATATTTAGCTGTCAGTGGTTGGGATTATTTATGTCCATTTGTTCAAGGACTAAAAATAGATTCATTAAAAAAAGAATGCAGATATTACCCAGAAAAGGCTCTTTCATCTTTTAAATCCTATTTCTCCAGTCTGGGTTCCATTGCCTGCCTTCTTGGGAATTGAGTCTGGTAGGTTGGAGAGATTATATTCACACAAGTCATTCTATTCATTTATTCCTTTTGATGAATTACCAGCAAGCTGACAAGAAAAAATTACTTTGGTTGTTCCAAAGCTGACAACAAATGCCATCCCCACTATAGCATTCTGTTCACCCCTCCTGTGCAAGGGTGGGGCCACATCCATGACAAAGTAGGCTCATTTAGGACTACGCACTCATGATGCCTTCAATACTGTCTAGCTCCTTTGACTATTTTGAAATCTCAGACACTCCAAATATTTTATATACATGTATCACTCCTATCCATATATCCTGAAATCAAAATCAAAAGTCGCTATTAGAGGAAAATTGTGTATAAATAGTTTCACATTTGCAAATTGCAGGGAATAAAGATTTTCTTACAGTTTGTGTAACTTTACTCTGTTGGTCTTTATATGATAGCTGACACGTTGAAGCTGGTGTGCTCAGCACTGCACTACTTTTTGAATACAGCATTGTTATATTAGCAAATCAGTGAGGTAAGGATGAGTATGGCCATTCTATAAATGAGAACACTGAGGCTAAATAAAGTTTGAAAATACGCAGCTAGTGGTTATAGATATCCAGTCAAGCAAACCTGGATTTGAATCCCATCTCTGCAACTTTCTAACTGTGTGGTCATGGGTATCAACTCACAACAATACAAAGGTAGATATGATAGCCCCAACTTAAAGATAAGAAAAGCGTGGTTCAAAAATTAAGTAATTTGTACAGGCCAAGTCTACATGCCAAATGTAGGATGGCCAAATCCATTTGTCTCCAAAAACAGTAATCTTAACTGACACCCTGTATTACTCCCTTGGTACAAAAATGACTTAGTTGTGATGGAAACAAGTATAGCAATTAATTTAGGCACAGTGTGAAAGAGCTTGCTTGCCAGGCGTGGTTTCAGTGGTGATATTTTGAGAAATAGGCTGGGAGAATGCTCCTATAGAGGTAAGCTGGCTCTGGGCAGCTTTGAGGGCCTAGTGTACCTCTATTCTTACTAATTCCAAGCTTGCAGTTCTCTTCGGAGCAGTAGCTCCCAAGCAGCTACCCTAAGGCAATGTCGTTAGCCCAACCAGAAGAGAAGCTCCGTATGCACAGGGTTGTGAGCATGTGTGTGTGGTGTGTGTGTGTGTGTGTGTGTGTATGTGTAACAGAGAGAGAGAAAGAGAGGCAGAGGGAACACATGCAAGTGCTATATATGACACTGAAAAGCCAATTGCCTGTTATTTGACCTTAGGCCAGTGCCTGTCATAAATCCAGTGCTTACTAAATGTAAAGGTTTATTCATATGGCGTACAGCATTTTTAAAGCATAAAATCTGAAGTTAGATTGTTCAGGGTTGAATGTCAGCTTTATCTCCTAACTCCATGACCTTGGTCAAATTTCTTAACCTTACGGTGCCTCAGCGTGCTTCAGTAAAGAATGCTGCTGTATGTACAGAATGAAAATAACAACAGTGCCTTCCTCAGAGGAGATATGTGATGCTTAAATGAGAGACAAAGAACATTTAGAAGTGTGACTGAGAAGCGCTTAGTAAAGTTAATTGTTTTGTTTTTTCCTTCTTTTTTTTTTATTTGCTTTTATTGTTGTTAAGGCACAAGTACTAAGCCTATAGAGGAATACTCTGATGTGAACTTGGAGAAGCCCTCCATTCTGGACCCCAGATCTTCTTTTTTCATGCACCCCTCACCCATGCTCTGACAGTGCTGCTTCACACAGGCACAAGCAGAGGCATGTTCTCAACCCTGGCATGATGCATTGAGAGCTCTTTGCAGTGATCATCAGCCTCACCATCCTTTTAGGCATGATCCCCTCTCCCCAGTCAGGTTGATGTGACCTTCAGCACTAGATGGATAATGCCCCAGGCAGGAAGAAGGGATGCTCTAGAAGAGTAGCTTTCAATAAGCATTATCCCTTCCTGATTTATATGGAGGGGAGGGCACTGTTGATGTGCACTCTTGGTCACAGATTATCTTCATTCCGGCTGCTGTCAGCCTGACAGGGAGGGTGTGTAGGGCGGCTTGCCACCCTATCTGTCATGTTGCTGAGGGCAGCAGCAATGTTGCCTCTTCCTAGAGAAACTTTCTACTCCATCAACCACAAAAGTAATATGGCAGGTGCATGTTCATGGATGTCTCCAACAAACTCCATCTTCAGGTTCAGTCCTTGGATCAAGGCTGCAGGGAAAGAAAATGGCAGCACCTTCCAGCTCACTGATGAGAGGAAAATGTACATCGGGACCCCTCATATTAAAAAGGCCAGTGTCCAGGAGTCAGGAAATGGAGCCAGAACAGATACAGACTAAAGTATTTGGCTATTCTCATATTATTTCTTCTAATATGTGGCACAGACTAAGGGCCACATCAGATCTCTGAGCCTATGCCTGCTATTTCTCTTTCATGCCCTATTCTTGTAGGCTGAATCATGTCCCCCAGCCCCGAAGTTACATTCTCAGGTACTAGGAGTTAGTCAAAGTCCTAACTCCTAGTCCCTAAAGAATTTAACTGTATTTGGAGACAGGACCTTTAAAGAGATGATTAGGTTAAGGTATGCCATCAGGGTTGGCCTGATCCTATATTACTAGTGTCCTTATAACAAGAGGAAATTTGGACACATAAATGAGCATGTCCATTCTGTAAATGGGAACCTTGAGGCTGAATATGGTTAAAAGACACCATGGGTGCAGTAGCACAGGGGACTCAGCAAGAAGGCAGCCGTCTGCAAGCCAAGGAGCGAGGCTCAGCTAGCACCTTCATCTTGGATTTCTAGCTCCCAGAATTATGAGAAAGTAAATTTCTAATATTTAGCCACTCATCCTGCATTCCTTTGTTAAGGTAGCCCTAGCAAACTAATAGATCAACATGAAGAGCAGGTTTCTCAAAGTAGTTGAGACTTAGATAAACTAAAACTTTAAGGTCTACTTAAAATGTCAATGTGAAATAAAAAGGAAAGTTGGTGTCCAGGAGTGGCTACAGGACAACAAACGATGGTTGCTTTGAAGGGCTGCTGCTTAAATGCAGTGATACCAAGCTGAGAACTTCCCTAATGCCAGCTCTTTCCCAGAATGGTGTGAACGTGTGTGTGTTCATTTATAAAAATGAATATGGAATAAATTCTTATTATGTGCCAGGCACTGCTTAGCTGCCAAGGTTGCAAAGATCAATAAAATATTCTCTACGGTCTAGTGAGAGAAACGTTAAATTTTATTGTTAGCATTTGTTTACATGCCCACATGCTGTAATTAGATGATCTCATATATCTTCTATGGTGTTATTTCCTCCTTAACTCATATTCAATCATCAAACATTGCAATAGGTCTATTTAAGCATATCAAATATATGTCATGCCAAGTACAGGAATGTGCTTCAGGGTTCTGTACTTGGCCCTGTTCTATTAAACAATGACCTGGTAAAGAATCTGGAATGCAACCTAATGTATTCTATAGAGCATATGAAGCTGAGAAAAACAGTTAATGCTCAAAGAGATAGAATCAGGATTCAAAAAAATTTTGATCTCTGAGAAAAATAATCCAAGACTACAAAGATGACATTGATTCTGGATCACATTCTTCATTCAGAAAAGAACCAGTAGCTTAAGTTTCTGGTGAGGTTGGAAACAGAAGGGCAGACTGGTTCACCAGCGTGAGGACAGACCCGATCTTTAGTTGTCTCACATCTATTCCTCCTTCTCTTTCATAATCCATTTGCTGCGCTTCACTCCCTCCCACTTCTTTGCTTGTTCCTCTGTGATGCTCTGCAGGAGCTCCAAGATCATGACCTTGGTCCTCCCTCCCCACAGTGTTCTGTTTCTCCCAGCCACCCTGCCTTAGATGACAAAGGGCTCTGCCTGACCACACTGTATGGTCCCAATCGAAAGCATTCATACCAGGCTACCCAGTCCCCTAGAAGAGGGCATTGAAGATAGTGAAAGGCTGAAAATAAAAAGCCATGGCTGAATCAATGGAAAATGAACACTATGAAAAGACAAGACTTATTTGAGTCAATAGAGCTAACTTCAAAGTAACTCAGATCACTACTGTGAGGATGAGGACTTACATCCATTCTGGGAAGTAATCCCAATGGGTAAGAGTTATAAGAAAACAAAGATTAGATTCAATTTAAGAAAGAAAATGTTTAAAACTGTACTTGTCTTGCATAGTACTGAGCTCTCTGTTACAGGAAGCATTCAAGTTGAGGCTGCAGGACCATCTGCAGAGTCTTTCAAAGTGGTTTATTGGATTGGGTAGGAGGTGGGTCAGAATGACCTCTAATGTTCTAAATTTAAGATTGTCGTCTTGTAACCTAGCTAGACTATATTTTACTTGGAGCTAGCCTGGAGTGGAAAGTGCAAGCTCCTATGTATGAGATCATCTTGCCACCTTTTTAGAGAGCGAGTGAAATTTATACTTAGCTCAAATGTCAATTTTAGGTGTCCACAGCTGCTGGGTAGGAAATTCAGATGTTACTGAAGAAAAAGAAGGGAACCCAGCTGTCTTTGACTCATCACCCTCTTGTTTTGGCAAGGTCACTGTTACCTTGCAATTAGCACCTACCTTCAAAGAAAAGCAAACTCATCATCTGTGCTACGCTGGATAAAACTCTGCTGGATAAAACTCTCCGTGGGCAGAAAAAGGGCCAAGACTTTGAAATGGTTAGAATTTGTGTGAATTAAGATAACCTTTGATCTTAATGGGTGAATCTAACTGAGCATCTCTCACACTGTTGCCCCATCTGGCTGTTTGGGGCCAAGTTCTTGAGAACAGGGTCCCCTTGGACTCAGTGTGCTGGTCTCCTAAGCATCAAATGAATGCATGCTACTAGGAGGAGGATGTGCAATAGTTCTCAGTGTTAAACTGCATGTTTTAGCGGAAGGATTTTAGAAACCCTTCCACTCTTGGCCCATGTCTCTACAAATAGGGTGGTGGCAACCTTTCTTTCTGATGCCCATGTGGCTAGATGTATGGGAGCCAAGGGTGTGGGGAGAGCTCTGAGTGTAGACTTAGGAGCCCTGGGCACTGGCCCCGTATGTCCCTTCCCATACACAGTCATGCCACGTGAGCCATGCCTTTGGTCCCAATCAGCTCCTGTCTTAGTGTCCCTCTGGAGCTGTTTATAGCTCAGGTGGGACACTCATCTCCTAGCTTTCCCTCACCGTTCCTTTCACAGTCTATAGGACTAAAGATGTTCTATAGGAACATCTTCGGGCTTCAGTTTCTTTATCTATAAAATGTGGGGAAAGTAATAACTTCCCTGCCTCAGGGTTGTTGGTTACCCAACATGGGCTATGACTATCAGGAGACCATGATCATTAATACATACAGACAAATAGAAAAAGATTCATGATTTTAAAATGTTTTCCTAAACAATGGCAACTAAAATTGAGTTATTGTATACTGCCAGGCTCTAGGCTAGAGATATTAGAGAATGCATAACTTAACTCTTCAAAAATCCCTGTTTTTATAGGGATCATTATTATCCCTTATTACAGATGATGAAACAGCTGCACAGAGAAGTTAAGTACATAGCCCAAGGTCACACAGCTAACAAGTGGCAGGGCTGAGTTATGATCCCACAACTCTCTGCTATCTAAGGTGAGTTCAGGCCAAGATTTTGAGAAACAAAAACTGGTTGTAATAGGGTCGATCCCCCTGTCATTCTTCTGACTCACTGTTGCCTCTGAGTTGCCCCCCAAAAAAACCTGCTGCTGTTTTTGGTTGAAACATCTCCTCCCCCAAATCTCTGTGATCTTGGCAAAGGTGCCAGACTGGGAGATACAAAGCGTCCTGCCGTCTCATGCTGGTTCTCATCTGTGACAGTTTCGGAAATCAGCGGGGCCCACACCTGTCTATTTTCTTTCAAAGCAGTTAGCAGTAAAGTGGCAAAGGCCCTCATTCCCGCTTCCTATGCTGACTGGGGCTTGTTTTCTCATCCATGTGTTTTAAGATTTCAGAACTCCAAGGCCTTTTCAGTGCCTTCAGGGTGCACTCCATAGGCAGAGGATTGGCAGGGGATTGCTAGGGAGAGCGAAAGGTCACAGGCTTTGTCCCTGCCACAGCTTGGCCTTAAGATCTATGCCCCTGAAAAGATAAGGCAACAGCTGTGTGCTCCAGCAGGTGCCAACCTCCTGCCCTCACGCTTCCTTCTGTCTCAGTACCCCTATGCTCAAGACAACCTCAGCAGGTCTTGGGAGGGTCACAGGGAACGAAGGACTAGTTTTTACATTTATTACATTTCCCCCTAGTCCTTGCCTCCTCATGTCTTCCAAAGCCCTCCAGCCCTGATCAGATGTGCTCGGGTTGGGTGAACTCTGAACAGTGAAGGCTGCTGTGTGCACTCCTTGTTCCATCACCGGCACTCATTTGAAGAGTGGAGTGTATACCCATTGGACGGTGGTCAGCCTGCACACATGAACAGGGGGTGGATGGTGCCTGCATTTTGAATGCCTGGCTGGGCATTACAGGAAGCTCCCTGGGTGCTGGGACCAGGGACCTGCGGCTCAGGGAGCCCAGTGACATCAGCCGCGATGTCCTTCTTGGCAATCATGGGTGGGTACATCTGTGTGTGAATTGCCAATCACCGGGCAGATGTCGCAGACTGAAAGGAAGGCTGGTCATTCATGTGAAGATGGGGGAAGGCAGACCCTCTATTTCCTCACTTCCTCAGCAACGAAGCAGAAACTGTCCAGAATTAGTGTCATCCTCAAGTCGACTCCTTAATCTTGAATGCTGGATAAAAGGTGTTGAATTTTACGGCATTTTTAAACCACACTCTTTGACCCCCTTAAATAGAAATAGTTTTGCCTCTGAGAATGCCTCATATCACCTCCTCCTTACACTGCACTACTGAGCTATTCCAGTTCTTCTCAAGCTCACTCCCAACATTCACCCAACCCACCTCAAGACCTATAGCCTCCACTCATCTCCCTAAAACTCTGCCCTCTTCCTCAAACACCTTCAATTGTTTCCTGTTGCTTTCAGTTAAGACAATCCAAGCATCAAACTCTTTTCCCATGGGTCAAAGCCTTTCTCCATGTGGCCCCTCCAGTCCTTCCAAACTGATAATCCACAACTTCTCTACAGAGATGTTTTCTTTGAATTCCTACATGCATGTGTGGGGAGGAGGGCTGGATGTCTGAAAAGGGCCTTACTGAGGACTTGGCTTGGAAGGAATTTGGAAAGAGGGGCAGGATCCACCTTGTATAGAAGCAGCAGGACGTCCCCCAGGTCTGTCCCGATCAGGAATGAGCTCCTGCTATAGGAGAGGGGCCTCTTGCTTGTTTGTGCGGGGCAGTGAGTCATTCAGAACTGCACGCATTTGACTACCTCTCTCTGTAGGAGCTCAGTAAGTGCTCTCACATTAATATGTAAGTCAATACCACCAGGATGGGAGAAGGAGAAAGGGTGAAATACAGGGGAGCACATCAAACACTCTGGAAAGTGGTTTGTGCAGTTTAAAAGCAACGATACCTGTAGATTTCATAATACAAAGAATTGAATGTAAAAGCACACAGAACATCTTCTTACCTGGTAGAGATCAGCAGGGAAGGAATCAGGAAGCTTTATGGGGGCTTGGACTATAAAAGGCTGAGAAATACTGCAAGTTAGCTGGAAAAAAACTTGATGATAGGATTAACTATTTTGGAGAGTTTGAGTTCAAATCTCAGCTTGTTACTTAATCCCCAAGCATTTTTTAGCTCTGAGCTTGGAAAAGTTACTTAGACTTTTACCATTTGGGCTTCTTACTCATGGGAGTGTGCCTGTTTTTTTAATCTGTGGGATGAGAAAAACAATAGCCACCACTTCTTAGGGCTGCTGAGGATAAAATTAGATAATGCTTATAAAGCACTTGGCTACAGTTTTGGCACACAGTAAGTGCTCAGTGTATCAATAAATCTTCAGTGATGGTATCATGTTATTAATATTGATTGAATCAACTTCCAAACAGCAGTGACATCTTATGGCTGGGAGCTGCCTCTCAATGCGTTTGTCTCTCTTTCTGCTGTAGCTGCCGCGGCCACCTCTCCCACCCTCTGCAGTCTTTCTGCACTTGTCAATTGCCTGTAAGCACTTTCATCTAGAAGTAGATGAGGAATAACTTTTAGGAAAGGAGAGAGACATCCTGCCCTGTATGTTCGAGTATCCTAGCCTGGCCTCTTCCAGCAACTGCGTCACATATACACCCTTTGCTCTTAACTCTAAGATGACCTTTTTGTGCTATTCAAAGGAAACATCCTATACCCCCTTGTTGCCTTGATCCAAAGAATCTTCTATCAGCACGATGGGAGTGCATCCCTGGGAATGCATCTTTACAAATTAAGAATGGAAAAGGATGGAAGAATGCATTTAAAAAGACAAAACCCCTAAAGTTACAGCATTTCCGACATCGCTGTATATAGGTCTTCTTCGGGCCTCTCCAATCCCAAAGAGCAGCAGCCTTTCTGCTCCCCACTCCAAAGCTTAGAGTCCTCAGGAAGGAAACACTGTTTGTATTCCACAAAAGGGGCTGTGACTCGCCTCCAAATCCCAAGACCTGGCTCGAGGGATCAATATCCAGTCCTGTTGGCAAACGACCTTTCCATCCCTCTCATCGAATGCATCACTCAGCATGTCGTGCAGAGCTGGGGGGTGGGGGGAGGATGCTCATTCCCTCGCTGGACACTGACTAATCACCACCATTAGGCCCACGGTCACATGTGACGCGGAAACACAACGAGGCCCTGGTTCCTGTTTAATGAAGGCAGGCTCCTGGCACTGCATATCTGCAGCGCTCAAGGAATGCTGAGGGTTTCACCCACATGGCCAGCCCTCACCCTCCATGCAGAATAATCTTTCCCAGCATTAATTAGAAAGGGTCCTGGAAGCCTAACGGACAGGAATGGGCTCCTGTGTACAAAGTGGAGAAAAAGCAGTAAACACGCCGCCCTCATGCACTGAGCACTGGACGATGTATAAACCCTTTGACAGATTCTCAGTCTTTGGACACTTCTGCCAGCTAAGCGCATCATGACTACCACCTTACAGATGGGGCAGCAGAGAAGCAGAGAGCGATGCAAATGGCGCAGTAGAGAATCTAAGTGCTGGTATTGCACCCACAGAAATCCACTGCTCAACTCTCCCAATAGGCTAGTTGGAGGGACGCTAATCCCAAACACTGTTCCCACACTGGCTTCCTGAAGCTCAAAGTAACACCGTTAGTGAGAGGTCTAGTTTAACTATCACCCTGTTCCTTTTGGATTTGTCCAAGGCTAGCTCTGCAGTTACTTTCTTCAAGGGAACCACAGGGGTAGATACTGGCTAGTTTCCAAATGTTATTGGAGGGTGCCTTTAACGGCCAAAGTTAACACTGGAACCCTCAGCTACTCACTGAAGCAAAAAGCCTCAGTGTAACCAAGTCATATTTCTGTCACGGGACAAATTTGATTTTGAAGACACCCGAGCCGCCCTCTCTATTTTTGGCATCAACCTGCTACTGTAATTTAATTATCAAGAGAGAAAATTAGGGATGAGATTAAAAGAGAAAAGAAAGTGTCTCCCAAGTGCAGTTCCACACTGAAAGGTTTCCTGCAAAACATTTGCAGACACCCAGCATTTCTCAGAGGTGATACTTTCCACATTTCTGTAGCCATCTCTGTCAACTTACCCACACCAACACATCTGGACCCCTGTACAACCAGGTTGGCTCAAGCAAACCACACATGGATTCCCTTCCATCTTCTACCTCATCAATTCTCCTTTTGTTGGAGAATATTTATTACCAAGGTGGTTGCAAGAAGCACAGAGGGCCCAGCTAGGATTGTGGTCCAGGTGCAGTTTTCTGTTCTGGCTGTTCAAAACAATCCTATTTTAACTTGAAACCAGCCTAAATTTCCTCTGGAATTGATCGTGAGAGAGCACATATGAAACCCCACGAAGCCATTCTTAAGGAGCCATTCTTCTCATTACCTCCATCTTTGAGGATGCCAAGCTGACCAAGAGCTCCACTCACCAGCCCCTCTGCTCCTCAGCTCTGAAATTAACCAGCCTTCCCTTTCTGCCTTCTTCATGAACCACCTGCTGTTCTCCAGAGTGCTAGGTGGCAGCTGCACACACACAGAGAAATAGATTTCCGGCCTCACTGTGATATTGCTTTAGGAGGGTCCATGCCACAGTCTGCAGCCTTGGTGTGTGCAGGATTAGACAACACACATCCTGACAAACAGAATCAGTCCTTGCCCATGCAGAGCCTTCTTCCTCATGCATTTTTGTCCATCTATTGATGCTCTCAATTGTGAGTGATTGTGTGTGGTTGCTTTTATGTGCATGATCAAAAGCACAGGAAAAAAAAGGGGACAGAAACATAACAAGAGAAAGCCAGACAAATCGTTCATAGCAGATAGATCGCAAATAATTGCAAGCCAGAAACGCTTTCAACAAAAGGAGTATATCCAAGAGGGAATTCATCTGTTGATACCTTTGTTCATTAGTACATGCATTCACTTAAAAATAAATACTTTTTGGTGATCTTCCAGGTGCCAGGCACTGTGCTGAGGCAAGGTGGACACAGCAGACAATGACTGTTCTCACCAGGCTTACCGTCTTGTGGGAGATGCTGGCGTATGGAAGATACTTAGAGTCCTGTGTGTTGACTGCTGTGAGGGATATCTTTTCTGCAGGTGGAGAGGATCAGAAAAGGTTTCCACAAGGAAGCCAGGTCTAAGATGAAGTTAGAAAGAGCCATGGGAGTAAGCCAGGCAAGGAGGGTGTGTGCATGTGCTTGCATGTGTGCCTGTGCACGGGTGCTTGTGGGTGTGGATGGGTGCACAGGTGCACATCCACGTACATCTTCCTGCTGCAGGTGGGAGATGGAGAAAGGGGTAATAAGAGATAATAAATGTAGAGATTAGAGGGAAAGAATATCTGTAGGAATATAATAAGAAAGGAGATAAGCAATGGGCAGATCACGCCATGCTTTGTAAGCCATGACTCTTGAACATGGGAAACAAAGAATAGGGGGTAGGTAAGCTCACTAAGGAGAGAGGCTAAATTGTGAAGAAGGAAGGGGGAAATCGCTAGCCCAATTTAAAGGATTAAGTCACATCAGTCATTAAAAGCTAATCAAGGGAAGAACTCACAAAAGAGGCAGAGGGCGAGCAGCCAGAGATTATTAAGAAGGCATATTTATTGAATGTTTACTCTTAGCCAAGCACCTTGTATGTGTTACTTCCTTTAATCTGCACCCAATTTTAGGAAGTAGGTGCTATTGTGATTCACATTTTATAAATGAGGAAACTGAGGCACAGAGAGGTGAAGTCACTTGCCCAGGTCACAGAGCTGGTGATTAGCAGAGGCAGGCTCTGAATCCTGGTAGACTGATAGGGAGCCCGTGCTCTTGAAGTCAGTTCCATGCTGGGGAGCATACAGTTCAAAAGAACTGTAGTGAACAGTCACAGATTCCTGAAACCCTGGTGAAAGACGGGCCCTAGAAATCAGTCTGTTATTTCCAAATGAGGACACTGAAGACCAGCCCTGAATCTCAGAAGATGATCTGGAAAGGAGCCTCTCCTCTCTCAAATGCTTTCCCATCTTTGGTTATATGCAAAAGAGTAACCACGTTTTTCAGAATCTGCAAAAGTCATCTTTAAGGAAAAAGTTGGCTAATGCTCAAATCCTCAGTCCAGGAAGCCCAGGAAGCCAGCCAGGAGATCTAATCCTTGCCCTTCACACATAACCCCTGCTCTGCTTGGAAGCTGGGGTTCCCTAAGCAATTCCTCCACCAATCCTGGGGTCTATTCTTTCATATCTGCTGGCAGGATGGATTCTAATTCACATCACATCATTTCACACCGGCATTTTGTCTCCTCCTGTGATGGTTGGCCCTTCAAGCCAGGGAAGCACGTTCTCAGGGGCTTCTCTATGGTCTTCATGCAGCTCTATTTCAGTAGGTACTTCATAGGCGTTTGCTGAGTAAACAAAGGACCCACCCACTCCAGAGGGACAGCCACAGATGATTTCCTCTCATTCCTTCCAAAAACACGAGGGATCCGGCTTCTGGACAGATCTCTGAAAAGAAGTGGCAGCTGCTCAGTGAAGCAGCACCATCATGGGAGAGGAAGAAATGAAAATTCAGTCTCTCTAAAATAGATGATAAAGGGTCAGGGTTTCACTCTTGGCCAAGGTGGGACTCCACCCCCTACCACCCCCGTGGAATGCTCTGCCCTATGAGCTGGTCTCCGCCATCTTCCTCCATCTCCCAATCAGGAGCATCACCTGTCATCAGGCTTCACATTTGCTGAACAGTGTGTATTCAGTGATGTCTGCATCTTCTAGCATGTTAGAGACATTTACTCTGGGCTTCTCTAAATTAGCAGAGATGTGCACAAGACTGCCTACTGGTAGACAGCTTCATAATGGTTAGACAGCCTGCCAAGGGAAGGCTTCTTTTCAAAGTAACTTGCAAATTAGGGCACTGTAATGGCTCAAGAGTCACCTGCTTCCGATGGTCGCCTGTAGCCATGCGAGAGGTGGAGCCAAGTCCCTGACAGTCAGTAGGAGTTACTGCTTAGCACATGGAGCTACAAGATGCTCACCAGCAAGGCGCTTATGGAAAGGAAAGACAGTCCTGTTCTCTGCCTTCATGATATGCGACTGAGAGCTGAGGTTTCTGCCTTTGTCTCGCTCTGGAGACACCAGCCCAAGGTTTGACCTGGGGAAGTGTGTGAGAACATGCACAACCTTTAGTTCTTGACTTGCTGTGTGTTCTCAGATGGCTTACTTAGATTCTCCAGGAAAGCTAAGGAGGAGAAAATCATAGCTACTTTGTACCTGGTCAACACCTTTGAAAAATTTCCCATGTTTTAAATATGTTAAAAGTTCTTTGGAAGGAGGCAGTGTATTTACAGAGACAAGCAAGAAGCAGTAGTTCATATCTGACAGTGTGAAAATGACTGACAATCAAATTTGTAGAGTAGCCAGTCCACTAAATAACATCCTACCCTGATGCGCTTTCTGCCCAACATGCTGACCTCTGCCCTCTCCATTCTTATATTCTGCTCTTGCAGGAATGAGCCACAGCCTCCCTCCCCTTGCCCTCTGCTGATAGATTTCAATGCCAGGAGCTTTTCGTCTAACATCGGAAAGCATCATAGGCATCATATGAAAAGGAAGCTGGGAAAACACAGCGCAACTCCAGGCATCCACTAGCTAACACCTCGCTCACATTCCTCCCTGCATAGCCCCTAGCATGTGGGGTTCTGCAGAGTGCAGGCTTAGGGGTGCCCATACAGTGGTGCATTCTTCCTTCCCCCTTGCATTCTTTCCTCTGCCTATGTTATGGCCCATAGCATTTTAATGCCACAAGAGGAAATTTACAGATTTTTAAAAAAATCTACTTAACAGCAGTCTCCTCTTGGAGATGTAAATATTCATAAACATATCAACTCTTCCAGACCCATCACAAATAGAACTGCCAATGACACCCCTGCTGCCTTAGGCGTTGTTCTAATAAGTTAGGAGCAGGGGAGTGGAAGGGGATATTTTTAACTCTACAATATTTTTTTCAAAAGCCATTTTAAAGTGCCCTGCTGGGAATGGTGCTGGAAAGAAGCTGTTTTCTGGAAACGGAGAATGCTTCAAAGAGAGTTGTAGGTCAGATCTGAAATGGTGATTGAGACAAGGTGATCCTATCTTGCATTTCCATCACACAGACCTCACGGAGGTTGCTCAGGAGAACAATATCTGAACACAGCTTCATGTGGCCCAGTGTGGAAATGTGTGTCACCTTCTCCACAAACAGGGCTACCTCAGCCTGAACAGAACATGCCACTTTTAGGGGAAACTCCAGAGGGCTGACAGGACAAGATAGAGCCGTGAGTATTCCTCTGAGTTTATTCACACAGTCATTGCGGGGGATTTCCTCATAGTGATACAGCTATTAATACTATGGCTTCTCAACTGGTGTAGCCACAATTGCATTATCTGGGCATAAGTCTTTGATAAATATGTTTCCTTGATTTGGTTGTTATTTATTATTCAATAACTGTCCTATTAAACTTAAATTAATGGGGTATTTGGGATCCATTCCTGAATGCTTCTTCCACTTGTTTCTGTCAGGGAATTCTGCCGGATCTTTAATAACACCCAGCTCGTGGATGACACTGCTGCCCACATGCTCCAGCTGAGGTCTCCCACAGCTGCACACAGACAGCCTGGCGACTGCGGGCCGTGGGTCACTGGCCATCCATCACTCCGGCTACACTTCTCCACCCCTCCTCCATCTCTGCTCCTTCCTTCCCCAGCGCACTCCTCAGGGAGCAGCTTGAAAGATTACAGCTCAGAAGCAGACAGGGTGGGAAAAGGAGAAGGGATTCGAGAGAAAATAGACTCATGAGAAGACAGATAACAGAGTTGTTGGGGCTCTGTTAATTAAAAAGCAGCAATTTGTCTGAATTCTGAATGTGAAGAATCCCCTGGGAGACGTTAGCCAGGCTTCCTCCGAGAGCCAGACGCGCTCCATTTCTATGTTGCAGCATGCTATGGCCAGGGGACTGTGAGAGGGCTTCTCCCCTATTTGTCCTTGTCCAGAAACTGAGAATTCCTGGAGGGCCAAGGCCACAGTGCCCACTGCCGTCCTGCCCCACCCTGCCCAGAAACTCTCATTAGGTTTGAGGAAGGGGGTAAGACACATGCACGGCTTCCCCAAATGGAATGTCCTGCTGATTCCACATGGGATGCTAACTCCCTTACTAATACTTACAAAAACTTGACCTAGGCCAGGCACTTTCATAGGAACTTTGTATAATTAATGCACTTTAATCTTTACAACAATCCTATGAGGCCTATACTCTCATTATCTCCATCTTATCAGAGAAAAACTAAGACACAGGCGTGCATTAACTCAATCGACAAATAGTAACATTGAGTTTCAAACACAAGCGGAGGGACTAGAGAGCCACTCTGATTAACTACTGCGCTCCATTGCCCATCACAAGGACTATCGACTGCATTAGGAGAGACGTCTAAAACCCCATATGAGAATGGAGCCAACACATCATACCACTTAGCGCCAGGAACTACATGCTCTAAATAGACAGTGAGCACCTACTGGATAAAGAGTAGTTCTCAGTTTACTGCAGGTTAATTA
This sequence comes from Cacajao melanocephalus, assembly GCA_963573385.1. Classification (NCBI taxonomy): domain Eukaryota; kingdom Metazoa; phylum Chordata; class Mammalia; order Primates; family Pitheciidae; genus Cacajao; species Cacajao melanocephalus. The sequence goes on along the minus strand of CAUYLG010047878.1, from coordinate 32,005 downwards.
ATCTCATGACTTTGTGTTGCCCTGAGAGGAGATGAAAGTCTCTCTTTGTCTATGGCACTTACTTACTTAGAAACAAAACAATAAAACATTTTTTCTATGGGCTCATGGCTCGTACTGACAAGAAACCCCAGAACAAAGAACTGTACAGTACTAGATAGAGCTGATACTGAAAGACGCTTGCTGTCATGTCCCAGAGAGACACTGTCTTTCAAGATTAAGGTCTGGAACTCTGTCTGTCTTCTCCTGAATTACTCTAAGCTGCGGCTCTTTGAAGGTATTTAGGACATGTTTCCCAGAATGCCAGGGTATACAATGTGCATTTTGAGCATAAAGTGGCAAGCAAGCCAGTACCATTAACAAATCTAGTCGGTTTGAAAGTCTAATTGATCTTACTTCACAAAAGCTCAATAACAGATAAATGCTTTCCATTGATTCAAGATTAGTAGCTTCATTAAGCATTACTATTTACACAAAATATTTACCAAAAACCTGTGTGGCAGACTTCACTCTTAGTACTGTGGATACAGCAGGGAATAGCACAGATATCCTTGCCTTTGTGGGGCTTACAATCTAGTGGTTTTCCTTCAAATATGGAACTTCCTGCGAGCGTAACATTGGATTCTATGTGATTTTCAGATTTCCAAGACTATTAATTACATAAAAAGGAAGGGTAAACCACAGCCATAATCTGAACATAACCTCTTCAGATTAGCTCCTATTGCCTTAGAAGACTCAGTGGCAACTAGAATTGTCAGCAAGGAAAAAAAATGGTCTGTCCACCAAGCAAGCTGCATCTTATCACGGGCAGCCTGGGGTAGTGGAGTGAGCCCTGGACTTGGAATTGAAAGATCTGACACATCTGACCTCCCACACACTAATCATATGACCTTTTAGCAAGCAACTTGACTTCTATGGCCCTTAGTGTCTTCGTCTGTAAAATGAGGAAGAATAATACTCATCACATCTATTTGAAAGTGTTAAAAGCAAAACAAAAAATAAATTGATTGCAGATGAGAAAATGCTTGGAATTCATAAAATTGTATGTAAATGTGAAGTGCTAGTATCAATGACATGAGGTGTACATAGACTATGATAAATATGGGCAGTCTTATAATCTGATTTGCTATCCTGCCGGTCAGAGTCCTCCTTGAAGCTGGTTTTACTCCTGTGCTGTGCTCTCCATCTGTGAGGACTTTTTTATGTGTCAGCTCAGCTAGGCTGAACTGCAGCCCCGGAATCAGCATTCTAGTGTATTTCTAGCTAGCTGGGTTGCAAGGGAGATCCCCTCAGGAGGATGGGAGTATAGAGGGCAGTAGCTGTCACTCTGTAGCATGCATGCCTCTTCTCTTACTTATTCAGCCAAATGCTGATCTAGGTGCTCCTGTGCAAGGATTTTGCAGCTATGATGGAAATCCCTCATCAGCTGACTTCAAATTAATTGAAAGGGAGATTGTCTTCTGTGGACCTGACTTAACAAGTTGGGAGTCCGTGAAAGAGCTTAGTCTTCCCCTGAGGGAGATATTCTAAACATCCCCTTGTCCAGCGCAGCATTCCTTCTCCCAAACCTTCCTTCCTGGCTGCCACCTTTACACACTCAGCTTTAGCTCCTGCCGACTGGATTCTAGTTTGCTCATGATCTTCCTCTCCTGACTGCCTACACTAAGAACTTTGGTCGTGTGTAGTCATCATCTGCAATGGGGTAAACCACTCCCTGCAGTAACTTCATTTATATACACATACGTCTTCTTCTGATTGTGCTACTCTGCTTGAACCCTGACAGAGACACATCCTAGCTTGTTTGTCCAGTGGTTTGTCTGTAATGAGCAAATTATTTCTACCCATGGGTGTTCTTATGGTTAAAGAAAAGTTGACCTCAGTTTCCAAGTCCATTTGGAAGATGTGAGCATCTAGCCCATTACATGCTGGAAAGTGGGCTAATGAACTGATCCAATTTATAATGTAAAAATCAATAACGAATCAAGAGGTGAGGCCAGTGATGACTTGCTCTGGAGTCCTAATTTCCATGTCCTACCACTCAGGAACATGCCATGGGCTCAGCATTTCCTGGATGGAGGCCTCCCTGCTTAGCATTTAGTTTCACGTTGCAGGGTGAAACTAAATGGTCTACCAGCTTCTTCTTTTTTTTTTTCAGTGCAGTTTGTCCCAAACAATCAAGATAGATGGCCAGCTCAGGTAAGTTTGTGCAACACTCCCAGAGAAAGAAACACTAAATCAATCTATTGGGGAAATATTAATGCCCTCATTAGGAGGCTTAATTATTCACATCAGCCTCTGCTTCTTTCCATGACATTAATTCCATTTCTGACTTCAGAGCAATTGCTCTTCTCAAAGTTGCAAGACACCCAACAGGTGCTATCTGTCCCCAGAATGTTAAAATATTTTGCATACAGCCAGAGGAGATCCATTTCAGACCCGCCTTGCCTCCTACTGTTCCTCCTCAGTGCACACACGTACACACACACACACACACACACCTCAAAGCTTATGCCCCCTGAATATTCAGACCAAAGCTCATAACTTCTCCTATGCACATTCAGACTTACATTCCCATCTTTTTCCCATTCAGACTAATAACAATGGAAACAAACCCACACATATTGATTTCTCTGTGCCGAGACTGTTTAAAATGCTTTAAATATATCAACGGGTGTCTAGCATCTATGAAGCAGTACTATTTTATTACTCGTATTTTACCAGTAGGGGAACTGAGACACAGATGATCTGCATCTTGCCTGAAGTCTCCCAACTGAACAAAGGAGGCATGAGTAAGTTAGGGTTTGCACCCAGACAGTCCGGGCCTGGAGCCCCTGAGGTTCACCATCAAAGCACCCCTTCCTGTTCAGGCTACTCACTACACTACGCTTCTCTTCTGCATGCCTTCCCAGGAGGTTTTGCTATGTTTTTTTATCCCTCTATCTTTCTCACTTGCTTGTTCCACTCTCCTGTTCAAGCATCTCCCCCAGCAGCACGTGGCTGTCTCTTGGCAATCATTAAAAACAAGGCATCAAATCGACAAAGGATGAGATCGGCCTTCTGTATTTTTTCTTATCAGCCTTCCCCCACAACTGTAACACAAATATCAAATGTCTTCTGGCAGCCCAAGCCCTTCAGCATCCTCCCACTGACACCGCACACAAGACAACATTTCAAATCCTCTACAAGGATTGTGTAGTGTTCCTCTCTCCACCACCCGAGCCTGCATGTTCCAGATGGATGGCTTTGCCGCGGGCACTTCAGTATCAGAAGCAAATACACCCCAAACAGTTTTTTGTCATGCACCTGTCTTTCCCCAGAGCTCTGCCTCACCTTAGAGTCAGCAGGGAGGAGATAAACCCCCAGGGGTTCAACAAAGCAAAGCTTCCTTAGAATTTGTGGGGATTTTAATTCTGGCTAAACCACCAGGTTCCTACCCTCAGGGGACATCACAAAGAGATTTGAAGATTTTATACCAAGACAGTTTTTTTCCCTTTTGAATAAAATGACATCAAAAACACTGTTGTGATGAGTAGGCCAATAATTGAATACCCTATTTCCAAATAAACTAAGGGTTTCAGGGAGTTGGAGAATTATAGATAGGAAAAATAATGATGAGTTTCAAATACATGAAGAGCTCTCCAGCTAAAATTAAAATAACCAGTAACCATATCAAGTGAAACAGACCAGCATTATAGAAGAATCACTTGAGGTCACTCAGTTATTCAATAAACATATTTTTTATTTATTTAACCTGAGCCTATGATGTGCCTGTCACTGTGTTAGATACTATATTTGATGAACAGGACTAAAAAGGTCTCTCCCCTCATAGAACTTCTATTTGAGCAGAATGCTGGGAAACATATCTTGACACTGTCTGCAGGAGGGTCAGGTCCACGTGCTTCATGCTTTAGCGGACATCTGCCCTTCACTGCCTGCCCAGCGTCCCTTCTTTTGTTCATGGAACCTGGATGTTTCCTTTAGAGAGCAACTTCTATGTCCAGATCAGTCCGGCTGGCTCCGGAGCCAGGCATGTGGGCCAGGGCCAATGAGAACACTATGTGTCTTTGGGGAAAGTGATTGTTTTTGAGATGAGCAGGTGGCCAAAGTCATGCAACAAGAGCCACTCAGCCACATGAGACTTTGACTCCTGCATTTTCCAATGGTTGGAAGTAAGACATGATCTGCTAGATGTCAGCATATGGGGAACCTGCCCGAGACTAAGGGCAACAGAGTGGAAAGCAGAGGCCAGGGATGGAGAATATCCTAATTACCCCGTTTGAGCCCCTGAATCCAGTTATACTGAAGTCAGATCTTCTTAGAGACTTTTGAAATACCTGAATTAAACCTCCCTCACTTTTTTTTATTTCCTTGAGTCAGTTTGAGGTGGGATTCTATCCCTTGCAACCAAAACAGGCCTTGACTAAGAATTTCATTCATTTTCAGCTAGGCTTTGAATGGGATCATCTCCATCTGCTGTGTTTACAAGATGTTGATTTAGAGTAAGACACATCTTGGTTGGACTCCCAGTTCATCATTCACCAGATTTGGACCCTGACACTTAGTTTTCTCACCTCTAAATTGGTGATGATGTCAGAGCCTTCTTAGGCTTGCTGAAAAGTGCCATGAGCTCATGATGGAGACTGCCTGGCAGTGCCTGGCACATGGTAAGCCCTCGACGCATGGAGTGCATTGTGATTGCGATGATCACGGTCATTATCATAATCATCATACACATCCCAAACCCTCTCTTGGCTCCATGCCCTTCCCTCTTGTAACTGCCTTGTTTCTCTGCTCCCTTACACAACAAAACTCTTGTAAAAGATCACATATGCTCCCTGGTTTGCACTTTTTACTTTCTGTTCCCTGGTTTCCATCCACTCCAGTCAGGCTCTGTTCTCATTTTGCTACTGAAATTGCTATTGTCAAGATCACCTGTGAACCCCCCCATAAAACAATGATTAAATTTCCTCTCATTCTATGCAGTACCTTTTAGCACCCTCTTCCTCTTGAAGCACTTTTCTCAACTGGCTTCTGGGAAATCACGCTCCAGGCTGTTCTTCCACCTGATTCTCCATAGTCTGTCTCAGTCTTGGCTGGCTGTTCCTCCTCTTCCTGATCAGCTCTCACTCCCTGCATCATCTCACTGAGTTCATACCCAGGAAAACCACTCATACCTAATGGCTTTGGGATGCACACCTTTATTCTCAAACCCTCTTCTTAAGTCCCTCAATCTAACCATCCACATGACAACTTCACTGGGCTGTCCAACAGCACCCTTAAACATGCATAATGAACAAAGCTATCTTGTCCTTTTCACCACCACTTTCCTCCCCTGAAATCTGCTCCCCTTGATGGGATCTCAATCTTGGCAAACACCATTTCTGTTCTTCCTTTCTCAGCTAAAACCCTGCATGTCATCTTTGGTTCTTCTTTTTTCCTGGTCACCCATCAGCAGGCACTGTAGGCTCTAGCTTCAGGTTTATTCCGAACATGTCTATCTCATGTTTTCCACCCTTCCCACCTGAGTTCAGGCACAGAAACACTGCAGCAGGCTCTGACTGGCCCTGCTCTAATCACGTTTGCACTCTTACACATTGATAGACCAGCTCACACTTCTGCCACCTGAAAACCTACAGTGGCTTTCTGTTATACCTGTCGTCAAACCCAAACTTCTTAAAAATGTCTCATGGCATTTGTGTTATATGTGGCACATGCACCTTCTTCTGACCATCACGTGCAGACTCCACCTCCCTGTCTGCTCCTTCTCACTGTTCCCCAGCCACACTCAGTGTGCACCAGGAGTCTCCGCACATGCCACACTGGTCCCAGGCTCAGAGCCTTTGTTGCTGCTGTTACTTTTGCCTGGACCACTGCTCTCCCAGGGCTGCTCCTCACAGAGGCTCCTCGCCATTAACTTCATCTATGTGTTGTCTGCCTTTCCTCATTGGGCATCTCATCACAGAGGCATAGATAAAACACTTACAGGGATTTAAAATCAACAGGCAAAGGCGATTCCAATTTAACCATCAAAAGTAGGGAAACTTCTGAGTCTGCTCTCTCCTCGTAATGCCTTGGAGAGTCCAGCTGCCTCTTCTCAGCCTAGTATGGAAACCTCAAGTTGAGAAACATACCTGCCAATGGTGAGACCCCATGAGGGAGCTGCCTCTATTATACAATGCTGCCTCTATGGTAAAAGAGAGAATATTTAAACACTTGGTGTTCAAGCAACTCAATAAGCCCAATTATCATGGATTCGGAGGAAGGAAAGCAAAACAAACCAGGGGATGGAGGGGGACACAGAATGATTTATAAATGATTGTTATTCTGTATGTGACATCTATTAAAAAGTCATGAGTGGTCATTCCTAAACGTATGATGTAAAATTGATTGCAATTTCATAAACTACCTTGTGGCCCTAAAAGGAAAAATGGGTGACTGAGACAGGCCCAGTGAACATGAATACAAAATGATTAGCTGCATAAACTTCTGAATCCATAGCTGCTCAGAGTCTCTGGGGAATTGGAAATCAATCAGGTAAGCCAGATCAATGCTAAATCTCTTCCCAGATTCAGTAAACCTCTAATAGTAGAGAGAATGTCTCTTTCCTTGAAAATAGAAATAAACCAGGACACATTTAAATCTACTGTGAAATTAACTAGTTATATTTCAGAATTCCCCCAAATTAAATGTCTGGGGAAGAAAGTCTATTTTTACAGGTGAGGCAACATTCCTCTAAACTCAGTTTAACTGAACTTTATCCTACATCTAAGATATTATTACCTGATTAATTCAATCTGATTCTAATCACACCTAATCTCTACCAAGCCCTCAAGCATATGCAGTACTCAGATGGTTTTATATCAATTTTTAATCACTATGTATGGTTCTGTAAGTGTAAAATCTCATTCATGGACATTGTTTTCTTCATGAAACAGAGTCATAACTCCTGGACGGGAGAGACATTAGGTTGCTTACTTTTTTTTTTTTTTTTTTTTGAGATGGAGTTTCACTCTTGTTGCCCAGGCTGGAGTGCAGTGGCCCCATCTCAGCTCACTGCAACCTCCACCTCCCGGGTTCAAGCGATTCTCTTGCCTCAGCCTCCTGAGTAGCTGGGATTACAGGTATGTGCCATAACTCCCAGCTAATTGTGTATTTTTTAGTAGAGACAGGGTTTCTCCATATTGGTCAAGCTGGTCTTGAACTCTCGACCTCAGATGATCTGCCCACCTCGGCCTCCCAAAGTGCTGGGATTACAGGCATGAGCCACCAGCCACCACACCTGACCAGGTTGCTTACTCTTTTATCCTCTGTCTTTAATTTTATTTGTCCAGAGTTCTGTTCCTTAGATGTAGGTGGGCAGGATCACATGTGAAGTACTTGTCTCCAGCGCCTAAGGGAATGCCCCTTCAATAAACTCTGCCACCAGGAGGGCCAATGTACATTATAGATTGGCATGGGGTTTGATTCAGAATTGTCTAAGGCCAAAGGCTGATGGATTTGAAGCCTACTCTCTTAACCGTGCGGGCTGGCAACTCTTCAACTGATCGTCTGGTTCCACTCTCCACCCTTCCTGTCCTGTGCGTTGCTTTGGGGGCGGCCTTCTGCAGACAGCACCACCTCAGCTTCCCTTGCCTTGTGCTTCTGGGTGGGTGTGGATGATAGAATTCTCCAGAAAGAGACAGGAGCTGGAGGACAGAGTTTGAAGACCTATCACTCAGCTTCTGTTGGGCAGCTCCTTTTGCAAAGCTATAGCCCACCCCTGTACCTACCAACTGGCCTGCTATTTGCCCTATTTTTCCAAGGGCAGAAGTGACTGCCACTGTTGCTAGTCACCACCACACGTGTCCTGTGAACTCTGCCACGCCTCTGTCATCGCCCCTTCATTGCACATTCTTCCATTCAGTCCATCGGGTTTTCTGCAGGGCCCTCTGAAGTCCTCAGTACTCTCAGGGGCACAATGAGGGGTACGAGGCAAAAATGTGTGAACTCCTGCAGTGCCCCAGACAATGTTCCAGACGTTTGCAATATAAGAAAATAATTAAACAGCCTATCTTTTCTAACACTGTGCATCTATTTTCTTTATAACACACCATAATATACTTTATTTTTACTGGTGCAGTATCTGCCTTCCTCACTAGACTAAGAATACTTCCAGGGCTGGAGCTATGGCTATTTTCCTCAATATATTTCCAGCTGCTGGCCAATACCTGACACAGAGCCTGTTTACAGTTGTTAAGCTCTTGGAGAATTTTAAGCTGAGCGGTAAAGCCAGGCAAATAATTATAATATAACATGATAAATGTTTGAAAGTAACATTGTTGAAGTTACCAAACCACAAAGGAGGAAGAAGGACTTGATTTTTACTTGGTTGCATTAAGACTTAAGAACAATCACCTAGAGGAGGTGACATATGACATGGAAATAAAGGATGAGTAGAAGTTCCCCAGAAAGAAGGTGGCAAAAGGAGAGCCTTCCAGGTACAAACAGCATCAAAGATGCAGGAGAGCATGGCTTGTTTGCAGGCTGGGGCAGGGGCACACAGTGAGCATCCTGATACACACAGAGACGGGGGATTCCAGCAAGAGTCCCGGCAAGTGGGGCTGGGCAGGGTGACATGGGTGTGCCATCCACTCCTCAGCCAGTTAGGGACCCTCTCCCTGTGTCCACTTCTGTTTGCTTTGTTCTTTTTTTTTTTTTTTTTTTTTTGAGACAGAGTCTCACTCTTTCGCCCAGGCTAGAGTACAGTGGCTCCATCTCGGCCCACTGCAACATCTGCCTCCCGAGTTCAAGCGATTCTCCTGACTTAGCCTCCCAAGTAGCTGGGACTATAGGCACGCGCCACCACACCCAGCTAATTTTTGCATTATTAGTAGAGACAGGGTTTCACCATATTGGCCAGGCTGGTCTCAAACTCCTGACCTCGTGATCTTCCCACCTTGGCCTCCCAAAGTGCTGGGAATGCAGGTGTGAGCCACCGCGCCCGGCCTGTCCACTTCTGTTTTATGGCGCACCTTCCAGAGCCTAGAGTTTCAGAAAGCAGCTAGTCCCTCTCCCACCGCGGCAGCTCTGGAGAGACCAGGCATCTCGGAGGGCGCTGGCATCTTCAGGTAGTGAGCACATCTCCCCGTGCCTGTGTTTTAGCTTCTTTTCTGTGCTTCTCGGCACCTCCCAGTAGGGGCCAGAAGTCTCATTTCTACTTTTTGCCCAAGTTACAATCGACTGCTGAGAGTCTATATATAACCTAAGTATTTGAAGGATAAAAATAATCTGGCAAGATGACTTTACAGTCAATAGAAGTAACTTGCACTTCAGGAGAAGCATGAAGCCTGGCGTGTGAAGGTACCCACAGGGTAAGTTCCAAGTTTGTGGCAGCCTCACTGACCTCGGCCGCTGCCATTGAGGTCATGACTAAACCAGGAAATGAGAATTCTATGGAAACTTTGCTCTAAGCTTCAGGCTTATGGTAACTTTGCAAGGACCTTTATCTTTGTCTTTGAAACAAATCAAATTTTCCTCCAGGACTACCTTGTGGATTTCCAGCAGGCTGACTCCATATCCGAACTATTGATTCCGTGTTGTATCATTCAGAGGTCCATGCAGTAATATTACAGACCAGTACGAGGGACCTACCCAGAATTATATTGCCACCTTGACGTTTCTTTTCTTTCTTTCTTTCCTATTTTTTGACATGGAGTTTTACTCTGGTTGCCCAGGCTGGAGTGCAATGGTGCGACCTTAGCTCACTGCCACCTCTGCCTCCTGGGTTCAAGTGATTCTCTTACCTCAGCCTCCCCAGTAGCTGCAATTACAGGCATGTGCCACCAGATACAGCTTATTTTTTGTAATTTTAGTAGAGACGGGGTTTCACCATGTTGGTCAGGCTGGTTTTGAACTCCTGACCTCAGGTGATCTGCCCGCCTCGGCCTCCTAAAGTGCTGGGATTACAGGTATGAGCCACCACTCCTGACCGACATTTCTTATCTTACAGATAAAACACAAAGAAGATACCTAAAGGGTTTCTGGGCCCAGAGCCTTGGTACTCAAAGGATCTGCTGTTTCTTTAATCTGGTGGTTCTCAAAATGTGATCCACAAATCTCTAAGACTGACCAAGACCTTTTAGGGAGGTCAGAACTATTGTCAGGATAACATTAGGACATTATTTGCCTTCTTCACTGTGTTGAAATTTGCACTGATGGTGCCAAGGCAATGGTGGGTAAGACAGCAGGAGTCTCAGCCACGGACAACCCAAGAACACGCAGTCCATTGCACAAGACATCACTGCATTCTTCACCTCCGCACGCTCGTAGGGAAACTCAAAAGCCAGTTTCACTGAAGAACGCCCTCATTAAACAAAGACACACTTAATTTTATTAAATTTCAAATCTTGGGTACAAATCTAAAAATTTTTTTGTGATGAGATGGCTCACCCAAAACACTTCCGCTGCACAATGAAGTAGTGTGATCGTCTCAAGAAAACACTCTTTGGTTTGAGTTGCAAGCTGAGCTAGCTCTGTTTTCAAGGAGCACAGTGTGTGCTTGAAAGAAGGACGGATGATCTGTTGTCATTAGACTTGGGCACTAGGCAGCCATTCTCTCAAAAGGGAATAAAATGAGTCCGTTGCTTCATGGAAACCAACTCACAGTATCCACTGCCAGTGTTCAAATGTGAGCTTTCAGGTAAAGAATAGAATTCTGGAAAACTTTAATCAGCTACCATTATCTACAGCTTTCAATACTCCACCTTTTCTAGTGAGATCTGTGGTGATATTCAGTCAGGAGACAGGATTTCGAATCCTAGATTTGCCACAAACTTTCCATAAACTATTTTAAGGCCATTCCTCTCTCTGGATCTCATATTACTAAACTTCAAAAAATGGAATTAGAATAGGATTTTTTAGGTCACTTCCAAATCTTATGCTCCCCTCCCCTCTCCTCCCTTGTCTTTCCCTCCCCTCTCTTCTTCTCTCCTCCCCCCCACTTCCTCTCCCTCCCCTCCCCTCAGGATTCACAGCTTCTAAGCTTGTAATCAAGGAAGAGTATTTACTACCAGTGTCAAAGAGAGACCACAAAAGCTGTTAGAAGAGAATCATCCCCACTTCCCTTCATTTTCACTGAGCACTGCACCAGCAGAAAATCTGAAATATAAGTTTCTGACACAATAGCTGCATGCTGTTACATCGAGCCACACATAGAAGGCAGTTCTCCACCCTCAAAACACACCTCAGCGCCTGCATGCAGGTCTAGGCTCAGACTAGTCTGTCCCACGCTCAGGGCAAAGTCACCCCTAAGGGCAGAGAGAGACACCAGGTGCAGGCAGGGTGTGGCCAGGCCTTGGCTCCCCAGGTCCCTGCTGCCACTGTGACTGCACGACAGGAGCTGACAGGTGAGAAAACTGGCTCTCGCTGGGGAGGAAGGCGCCTCAGTCAAGACTCTAAGCTCTCCTGAAGGGTGCTGAGTAAGCCTCAGAGTAATTTACAAGCCAAGCCCACCTGGAGGCCTGGGAACCTGCACACAGCAGTTCCTGGCTAAAGGCTGCCACCGGGCAGCTGGCTGAACACCTAGATGACAGCCTCACCGAACCCCACGTGGGCATCAGCCAATGGGCCCACTGCCTCCAGGACTGCAGAGGCTGCTTTTCCAGTTTGCCCTCCTCAACAAGATCAGTTTTGTCTCCACTTAACTTTTGCTGTAGTTGAGTATCCTTAAAGTATGTTTAAGAGGGATGCGACCTAAGAAAGAAAAAGGATAACAGTTTTTGTTTGATTTTATTTTTATTTTTAATGTTGGGGGTCTCCCTATGTTGCTCAAGCTGGTCTTGAACTCCTGGGTTTAAGCGATCCTCTTGCCTGAGCTTCCCAAAGTGTTAGGATTACAAGAGTCTATCACCACACCCAAGAAGAATGACAGTTTTGTTTGAAGCTGATCTCTTTGGTTGACTTTCTACAAGAAGATAATCCTTTCTGTTAATTTCTTCTTTGTTTAAAACTATCTGATTAAGTCTCCAAAAAGCTAGGGAACTGTTGGCAGAGTCTAAAGGATTCTACCTCTTCCTCTTCCTTTCCCTTACAGTCTGCAAAACCTGCAGCCACAAAGAACAAATTCCACAGTAGATGTGTTTTGCTTCCTTACATCTCGATATGGGGAGGAAGGGAAATGGGAAGTGTGAATGGGGGTGTGGGCATGGGGAGAGTCCTGGAGATGGAAAGGAAATATCCTTCTGGGACTAAATTGCATTCAACATAATAAACTATCACCTTCAAATGAGTGTTCCAATTGAGTTTTGATGTAAACACTAATATTTCCTCCACTCTGCTATTCTCTTCTGAGCTCTCATGTATATTTCACCATGTGTCCTACCTACTCTTACACTCATACATCAAAGGATTGAGGGCAAGGAACCTGATTTTGAAAACATTATTCTTTTAAAGATTTATCCTCTCATCTTGACCACCTCCTTAGCTGGAAGGGAGAAGTTCTCCATAAATTATTTTAATGTGCTATGCAAAAGGGATCTTCTCACCTCTCCTTTCAAAAACTTTTCCTCAAGTGAAATTAGATGGGGCCTTCAGTTCCATTTTTTATTTTTTTCATCTAAGCACACCTAAGCACATGCATAAATGGGAAAAGATACAAAAATAGAGGCGGTGGTGGGGACTGAACAGTTTGAGAATCTCATTGAAACTTTTGAGAAAGCCCAAAGGAAGTGGGCATCGGATCTTGTTTAGCTCCAAGAGGGGACACCAACTATGGTTTTAGAATACATTCCTAGCAATGGGTGTAAAGATGCGTTTCATCATGAAACTGTTAGCCTGGCCTGTGCTCTGTGTCATTCTAAGGGTGTATGTTGTGCTAGTTTCAATTATGCTCAAAGCTCCAAGTTTCCATAAAGAGTCCACAGCTTCAGGGAGGAAAGCACAGAAGCCTCTTGCATCAGACTCCACCCTAACACCAGAACCTACGCAAATGTGATTCTAACTTTCTCACCCTAGATGCCTGTCCTTTCGTATTCCAGACTGAGAGACCCCCAGTGAAAGGAAGTCCATGACTCCCTGCTGCATGTCCTTATCTTCAGTCTCTCAGGTCCTTACCACCTGCACGGAGGCAAAATCAGTACCAGTGTCTTCTCGTGTCTTTTCTGTTAGATTCTGACCGGCATCACCACTGTTTACAAATAGCATTGAGTAGTTTTCCAAAAATTTTTAATTTGCAAATGATATAATTTAATAGAACCAAGGCCCAAGAGTCCTTTCTTGCTTGTAAAACATTAGTTTCCAGTTTAATGTCAAGGATTTTGATAAAGGTCTTGGCTTAGAACGTTGTACCCTGCTTAGTTTCCAACACTTTATCCCTCTTTGCCCTATAGATGAGGTCTTCTGAGCCCTGCTTGTAGATTTAACGCATCACCATGTCCAGGACTGCCTGAGCAGCATCCTGGGAGACCCCACGGCCCACCCTTGATGCCAGTTCAGCTTCCATCTCCTGTTCCAGCTGGGATTTGGGGCTGCCTCAGCAACCCCGTCATTGATCCTAATTCTGATCACTGGGCCCAAGCATCGTCCCTGTCCCTGAGCCTCTGCCTTGGCAAGCTGTACTCCACAGCAGCCTCCCTGGGAACGGTTTTCTGCCTTGCTCCAGCTCTGCTGCATGCAGCCAGCCAGCAGCTGGAGCGCTGGTGACTGATCTGAGGTGCCCTGCAAGACACCACTGTCAGTAAAGACAGCCACACTCTCCTTGGGTCTGCCCAGTGCCCCTCATGGCCGGGGCCAGAATGGGGTTTTGGGGTCACAGCGTTTTCTTGCTGTATTCTAGTCACTGTCTCAGCATGTGCTGTGAGTTCTATCGGTCGGTCCAGAGACCAGCCTTCCCAGTGGAAGTTCAGTTCCTGTTCTGTCCCTTCCTATCTCTTTCTAGGTGATCCAGACTATAACAGTTATCCAGAGTGACACAGGCTCTGAGTGAGGACAGATGCTGTGTCATACAGCAACAGAGAGAAGCAACCAGAGGGCTGGTCCCCTGGGCTGCAGCTAGTCCCCAGGGAAGCCTTTTCCAGCCTCCTGTCTCCTTCATTAGACGGAGCAGACTAGACGGCCTCCCATGGGGCCAAGAAGGAGGAAAGCCACGCTGTGCTCTCAGAAAAGTTCCCAGGGAGCCACATTTCGTGGGCTCTGCAGTGGCATGCCTGCACTTCAGACTGTAAAGCAGTGCCTTCGCACTCACTTTTATAAGATGTGAATGACAACTTCGGGTCCTGTTAATCTGCTGTAAGGTTTTCTTCAGTCTCGTGCTCAGAAAAGGTCATTTACAGAGCAGTTGGTGATTTATCTATTTATTTATTTGAGATGGAGTCTCACTCTGTCGCCCAGGTTGGAGTGCAATGGCACGATCTCGGCTCACTGCAACCTCTGCCTCCCAGGCTCAAGTGATTCCCCTGCCTCAGCCTCCCGAGTAGCTGGGATTACAGGCGCCTGCCACCACAAGCAGCTAGGAGTTTCACCATGTTGACCAGGCTGGTCTCGAACTTCTGACCACAGGTGATCCACCCACCTAGGCCTCCCAAAGTGCTGGGATTATAGGAGTGAGCCACCGAGCCGGCCCCAGTTAGTGATGATTAATACGAGCTAGATCTTTAAAACCGTTCCTGAATTGAGAAAGGTTTCATTAATGTTTTCGTGAAACGGGCTAACCGTGAGCCGGGTTTGGTCACTTGAATGTGTCATTTGTAGACACGGATGGAAGATACTCCTTTAATGTTTTTTTTAACCACAAAACAAAAAACACAAAACTGTTTCGTCAAGCCCCTTGTACTGGGGCCTATTGTAGGGGAAGGGGGCTGACCAAAGGAAGGAGGTGGCACTGATCCAGAGGCGGCGGAGTGAGGGGTGGAGAGAAGCCCGCCAAAGAGCGGGAAGGGGCGGCGGCGGAACGCGGGCCCGCCGGCGACCCCAGCGCAACCCGGCGAGTTCCCAGACGCTGCAGGGGGACTGAAGCCGCCGGCCCAGCCTCTGCGCTCATTTGTGGAGTTTTGTCTCCCCTTGGTGGGAATTTCCGGGTACTGCAACTCACCTGGCCGCCTTCCCGGCTGAGGTCCCAGGGCACAGCTCCTCAGGAGGGAACATTCCGGTGGACAAACACCCGCTTCCCTGGTAGCTGTGTCAACAGTTGATCTGCGGCAGCGGACCGGGCGGAGGGCCAAATAGGAGAAGGGGCGGCCAGCTGGTCCCACCAGACTGTCGCGGGCGTCCTCGGGGCCACTCCAGGGCCACCTTGTGTGGGTGCCCTCCCCAGACTAGACTGCCGGGGAAGAAGGACTGTGCTTCCTGAATTCCCGTCCGGGGGGAACTGGCCTCGGTGAAGGCTCCGGGAACGGGACTTCCGGGCCGGGCCGGAGGGGAAGTGTCAGGAAGCGCTCAGGCTTTAGCGAGCCTGCAGGGAAGGGAAGGCTGAGGTCTTCTCTGCCTCCGCAGCCACATGGCCTGGCACGGGGCGGGCAGGCAGTAGATGTAAGAAGGCTTTATTTTCGTGCTGGAAACATTTCCTGGAAGCCTGGGTGGCATTTGAACAACGGCAGAGTTAAAGCTGAGACGCTGTCTGGGCCATGTAGGCCGGAACGTGCCCAGACCCACGAGCAGCCCAGGCTCCTGCTGCTGCCCACACTCACCGCCAAGGCGCCTTTGCCCGAAGCTCCCTCCTCTCCCGGCCCCACCCACCCTTCAGGTCCTGCTGCAGCCTTTTTCCACCCTCCCCTTGAAAATTCACTCAGAGGCTGAATCCCTCTACAACTGCTGCTCCAGCCTGTCGGTCCGCCTCTTTCCTGTGACTCTCTCCTTTCTTCTTAGAGTGCACTCGCCCTCATCTGTCCCTCCCCTCCTGACAGGAGAAACACCATCCTCGGTGGGCCTGAGGACCTCCGTGCCCGCGACATCTGGCCTCCTGAGAGTGCTGGAACACAGCTGCCTGCCCAGGACCCTCGGGCCAGCAGCACCCTGCCCGCCTCTGCCTGCCAAGGAGGGGCCACGGCCTGGGTGGATAAGGAAGGCAGTGGGACCCTGGCTTGCCCCACGTCCACTCCTGCCAATGGCTACTCTCCTTGCAGAGGAAACCGACTCTAGGACCAGTTAACAGTCTAGGAATTTAAACCACAGCCACTTCCCCAACAGCAGAGACATTACTTTGACTCTCAGAACAGTGGGCTAGCAATGCTGAAGAGCCTTCAAAAAAATGCCAGTCTCTCCCCATCCTCTCCTTTCATAGACGAAGTTGCCAAGGCCTCGAGAGGGTACTAGGACTTGAAGGAGGTTTCTTGTTAGTTCAAGGAATCAAACTTATGTCTCTGACATAAGTCCTGCAATATTTTCATTAGCCAGGCGAAATCCAATTCCCAGTTCTGACTATGGTATCCAGCAACAACTAAGTCATTCTATGTCCTCCTGCAAGTCATGGGAAGACCCTGAGGCTCAAATCATCTGTCATATGAGGTGGCATCTCGTGCTCTCTCTGTTTCCCATGTCCCTGTGAAGTTGTTTGTTTTGATTTTCTTTTGAGATGGAGTCTCACTCTGTCACCCAGGCTGGAGTACAGTGGCGTGATCTTGGCTCACTGCAAGCTCCTCCTCCTGGGTTCAAGCCATTCTCCTCCCTCAGCCTCTCAAGTAGGTGGCATTACAGGCACATGCCACCACACTGGCAGATTTTCTTGTATTTTTAGTAGAAAGAGAGTTTCACCGTGTTGACCATGCTGGTCTCAAACTCCTGACCTCAGGTGATCTGCCCGCCTCGGCCTCCCAAAGTGCTGGGATTACAGGTGTGAGCCACCATGCCTGGCCAGTGAAACTGTATTGAGATAATAACTGTGAAAGTTATCTAAAAGATAAAACCGCTATACAAATAAAATAGAAAAGTAACAATAAGTCATGACATTTGGTGGGAAGGAATCCCTCAGTTCTGAGTCTTTCCCTGTTGCTCCCTTATGGCATAACGTGCTCACATTTGCAGAGCACTTCCATATGCAGCCACACATTCTCACAATGGTCTTTTGAAGATGTGTGATTAGTACCATTTTCCAGATGAAGAAACTGAGGCTCTAGGAGTTGAAGTCACTGTCATTTTCTCAGAGATCTGCAGAGGGTAAAGGATGTGGCTTGGATTTGAATAGGGTCTTCCAAATCCAGACTCCAGGCTCCTCCTACTGCCAATCACTCTTCAATATTAAAGGCACTACTCACTTTGTGGGACCCTCTGGGGTTGAAATGAGAAACTTCTGAATCTGGGAGCTCTCATGCCGGACCCTGGCTAAATCCTTGAGAGGACTCAGGGACAGCAGAACGTCAACACCTCCTTCAAGGGGAACAAATCATAGGCTGAAGGGAATGTTAGAGCTGCACTAGCCTGGCTTTCTTATTTTACCGAGGCATAAACACATCCAGGAGGAGAAGATCTTAAGTCAGTGGCATAAAGCACTTCCTGATGCCCAAAGTCCACCTGGGCAAAGTGGCTTGATGGGTGAAGCCAGTGTCTTGAAGCTTCCTGTTGCCTCTTTCACTGGTCCTTCATATGCCATCGCCTCTTCCCACAGGATCAGGGACGTCATCCCTGATCCCTGACATGGCTCATGCCCAGGTCTGCCTACTTCCACCGTAAAATACTGTCCAACCTCCCTTTCAAAATTACCTCCTTTGGGGAAAATGCTTGTCATGTATTTCTGCAAAGTTCTAGCAACTCGGCCCCATGGTATCTAGGGAGGTCTGAAGGGTGGTTATCTTTGGGGGTGCAGTTATGAATTACTGTTATTTTCTTCCCTATAATTGCATTATTTCCATGTTTCTTTTTTAAATTTTAACAATAATAATGCATTTATTTATATGCCTCTTTTTAGGCCTTTTCTCAGCATATCGTTCCAACCAAAATTGATCTGATAAACTTAATTATTTTAAAGCAGCAAAGATTGATACTGACAGATGGTGTTTTTATTCCAGGCTCAGCATCACAATCTAGCGTACTTCTTTAAGCCGAAGCATCGACCTTCTGAATTGGAATCCCAGGCATTATGCTTCAGTGGGAATAGAGTTAGAATTGGGGCACAGTGGGTGTGGGCGTGGGGAGATGAAGAAGCCTTTAAACTCTACTTTTTTTCCTTAATAGATCAGAAGAAAATCCTCATTCGTTAGAATTTCATTTACGTATGGGAGATTCCAGCCATCAAAAGTGTATGCCCAAATGGTAAAGGAGAAGGCCAGCTCTCAGCCTGTCTTGTGAGCAGGGAGGGACACTGCTGCCTCTTCCAGTACATTCTTCATCAAAATTCATGTGCTCTGTCCTCTCAGCACTCTCTTGTTTAGGTTCTGGTACGCACAAAACATGTGCTCGAGAATTAGCTGACACGAACAGTTGATATGTTGCTTTATGTAATGTGAATCTACATGTTCACAGGAGGGCCTGTCAGGGTAACTGGATTCAAAAGACTTAGACTAATGAGGAAAAATCTAGATACTTGACACATAAATGCCGGAGATCTTTTTCAGCAGATGGACATTTTGGCACTCCCTGAATATATGTATGCATAAGTTAGCACATCTGGTTGACATTTTACTTCGCTGGGTTAGCCCCAGTTCCTCACAGACTCATTTTTTCCATATTTGTGTCAGACAAAACGGTTAAGGGTCAAGGTGCCCTAGGAGAAACCTACACATACTAAAGAGGTAGGTAACATCAGTCAAGAATCCTTAAGCAAGTGACTAGCTGAAAGTTAGTTCACAGTGAGAGACAGAAGGAAGCAAACAGAATCAGGAGAGAGTTACTTACATTATCACAGAACATTATAATTTGGAGCTAGACGGATCAGAGACTGTTTGAGATAATCAAATCTAACATCTTAAATTGTAGAAGAAACTCACACTCAGACTTACCGAGCCATTAGCGAGGGGACAATGATGTAGTGAAAAGAACAGCTTTGGAGCCTGAGAACATACACCTGAATTTTACTTGCTTTGTGTAATAAGTGGATTAACCTTCAGTAAGTTATTTAAACTTTCAAAGTCTCAATCTTCCCATCTCCAAAATGGGGATGATAATAATATATACCTAACCTGAACCATTTATAAGTGAAAATGAAACCACGAAACCATGCAAGAAAATTCTTAACATGATCCCTGATACGTGGTAGGCGGTTTATTTATTTATTTATCTAAGTGACAGAATGCAAACTAGAAACAAGATCACTCATGTTTTAGTGCTGTTTCCCTCGTCCAGCAGTGGAAGGTTCATCTCAGCATTGCTTGGAAGAACTTTTCCAAGTACAAGTGCCATTGGCTCCTTTTCACAGAAGAGTGGCAGTTATGTGCAAGACCAGAGCTGGGGTGCAGCGGCGAGTGGCGATTTGTGTGTGTTCGAACCTGAGTGAAGACACCCGGGAACGATGTGTAAGACACTATCAAAATAAAGGTGTGTGTGTGACTACACAGATGTGAGTGCAAATGGGGCTTGAAGCTATGTGTGTGCCCTAAAACATGTATAGAGTGTGTGAGAGCATGTGTGTGTGTGTGTGTGTGTGTGTGTGTGTGTGCGAGCTTCCAAAGGGGACAAATGGCAGCTTCTCCACAGCACTCCTGTTTCCTGGGAATGTTTCTGCAAGTCTGGGTGGTATCACAAACACAAAGGCACAGGTGACAAAGACCATTAACTCTTAGAAACGCCATATAATAATTATCACGATAGAATTGCTCTTTCATTGCAGAGCCTAATTTGAGAGCCAGCTCAGAGGAGGAGGGAGACACGTGAACGATTCTGGCACCATCCAAGCTGACGCTGTGGCTCTAGCTGGGAGAAGAAAAAAACTACCATCTCCTGATGAGCAAACGCCAGTCCCCAGCTCCCTGCTAAATTCCACTTCTAACAAGTAGTGGGGGCTGTTTATTTGGTGTCCTTAGTACATATTAACAATAAATAAAGCTTCAATAAATATGCAAAGCAAAAACTAATTTAAATTGACATTTGTGTCGGGTGGGGTGAGAGAGTCCGTTCCACCATAAAATGATTTAGGATATATTACCTCGGGCATCTGCATTACAAATTTACCTCTCATTACAGCTATGTTAACGGGAAAAGGCAGCTTCTCAACAACATGCAAGGCAGAGTTTATTAGCATAAATTTGCATAATAATTAGGTCTGCAGCAAGCAAAGGCTGTCGTGTCTTTCAAACAGGCAACTTCCAATGTCAATTTTCTGTGCTTCACTGCTTGTCCCTGCTCTGTCTAAAGCTCCTGAAACCCCCTTGGCCCTTCTTCTGCTAGATGGTAAATTCTCCTACCCTGCTCCATTTAGGCTCAAGAGTTTCACAATCTACCCAGCTTCTCTTGGGGGAAAGCCAATGCTGGGCTCCACCCAGGTATGTGGTGACCAGAGCCTGGCCTACAGTTCTCTATCCTGTGGACAAGGGGGACCGGCTACAAACCCTCACTCTCTACTTTCAGAGAGGTAATGTATCAGTGTGACTAATTCCAAAGAAGATGCTACTGAAAATATTTAGGTGATTTTTGGAACACACAAATTCAAGTTGTTTATCAGCAATTTTCTTTATAATTATGTTGTGTCTAAACTAATATTATAATTAGTTCCCATTGCCTGGGCTCATACTGGCTGGGTGGTCAGGGCAGGCAGCTGAAATAAATGAAAATTTTACCAAGAATAAAGCCGAGGGAGCAGGGGATGGGGGTCAAGCGATGTTGGTTCCCTGGACTCTTGTCAGGACCACAGGTGGGCAGGAGAGCTCATACCCTGAGCTCGAATATGCTTCTGCAAACTTAGTGGCAGACTTCAGTCTTCTGAGACACAGGACACATCTTTCTCCAGCAAGCCAGGCAAGCAGGCAAGGCCTTTCCCAGCCACTAAGATGCATCTCGATGTTCACCTACAGAGGGAGCTTGGGAGAGACAACATGATCTCCCAGCAGGGTACGTTCTTAGAGGGTCCAATGAGATGATGTTTTAAAATATATCCAGATAGGTCTCATCTTTTCAAAGAAAATTTACTAGGTTGATATGAGGCAGGTACTGGCTAAGACAGGCAGCTCGTCAAAGATGATGGTTTTGCCTCATCCAAGCTCAGTGGGATGGATGCAGACAGGCAAAGCCTCTACTGTGCTTCAAGGAAACCAGTGTAGAACTGACATCTGAGAGAGAGAGAGAGAGAAAGAGAGAGAGAGACAGAGAGAGAGAGAAAGAGAAAGAGAGAGAGAGAGAGAAAGTGTGCGTGTGTGTGTGTGTCTGTTTGTGTATGGTTCTTACTAGCTCCAAAAAGGGTTTTGCAGCGTTTGGGTGTGTGGTGGGAGTGATTGTGTAAAGCATATAGAGGAGGCCCTTTTTCACAAGTGGAATGATGTAAAAAGTACCATGTATTGAGTGGCTCCTACGTTTGAGATGTAGCCTTATATTTATATGTATAAAATGAGCCTTGAAGATTTTTCTGATTCCAAAGCACAAATTCTGTTAAAGGAATAGCAGGGGCTTAAGGAAAAATCACTGGCCAGGAGTCAGACCCAGGCCTGTGTGCTAGCATCAGCTGTTGAGTGAGGCGGGCAAGTCACTCCCAGAAACTCAATTTTCCCAAATGTAAATGTAGATAATAGTGAGAGGTTAGAGGTGGAACAAGTACTTTCTTGCCTGGTCCATTAGTTGTTCATTTTAAAAAGTGATGGAAAGAGTTTCAGACCCTTTTATAGTTTAGCTAAATATCTGGCATCCTCTCAAAAAAAAAAAAAAAAATACAGCTACAAACATTCATTCCAAAGTTTGAGGGCTGAGCACTCCTGAGCCTCCTATACTTTTACTCCTAAAATCCTGCAAATCCAAGAGCAAATCTTCCCAGTATCGCCCAATCCTCTGATTGTATAAATGTAAACTGGGCTCAGAAAGGAAAAAGGGCTTGCCCAAAGTCACAGCGTCAGCAGAAGTGAAGTCAGGACTGCGATGTCCAGGAAGGCTCCTTACCACCAATTGCTCCTAAGTGATTCCCGAATGATCACTGAGTACTTGTTTACAGTACTGAGACTCAACGGGCCAAATGAAGTCATGCGATGGGAAGTCAAAAACCACCTGCTGGAGGGTGAGATGGGGAGAGACCACTGATGAGTACTGGTTTCTTTAATGGCCATGAAAATATTCTAGAATTAAATAGGGGCGATGGGTGCAAAACCCTGTGAATGTACTTAAATTGCACGCTTCAAAATGATGAATTTTATGGTATGTGAATTATATCTCAATTTAAAAATAAACCTACTGTGACAATCACTCAAAATGCCATTAAAGGACTTTGCATTTAAGAAAATAAATGAGACTAAACATTTAAAATAACTCAAAGGCAATGGCAGCATAATTCTCCTGTAAGTTTTAGGAGGAGTCAAAGCAGTTAGAAAGAGAAAATAGAACATCTAGATACAGTTAACCAAAACAAATGAATGAACCTCTGACTCATACATGTGGGATAACACCCAAAGGAAAATGCATCTTCAGACCTACCCTACTTACCTCTAGGGACTGCTTGATGGCCAGGTGTGGAATAAGTCTATAAAGTATGAAACGTGTTTCGGCACTACTCCATAATCACCAATTAGAGGAGGAGAGTGTGCTGTGTATTGGAGGGGAGTTCAAGCTGACGGTTCTGAGTTGACTCTGAGTGCAGTGCTGGTTTAGGGAGGGGACAAACAGTGGGTGCTGAGCAATTGGGGACAGGAGTCCCAGTGGCCTTGGACTTCGTGTACCACTGCATGTCCCTCCATCAAACACACGGGGACTCTAAGTACCCAAGAGTGAGCGACAGAGATTTAGTAGAGGCGTTAAGCGAGCCTTGTGACACTGGTTTTACTGAGGCAGCACGTTTCAGCCAGGAGAACATTGCCAGAGACGAGAGTTGGTGTGAAGACCGATTATGCTGGAAGCGACCCTGGGTGACTGGTGTGAGAGGAAGGAACAGTGAAACCCCGAAGGAGGAAGCCGACACAGAGAGCTCTCGGTGAGTCACCACAGTGAAGCTGAGGTTCAAGTGAGGCTCAGTCCTGAGCATCCTTCTGAGGAGCCAGGTAAGATACACCTCAGAATTACCTGTCTGAGGGATGGAGGGGGAAGAACACACCCTCCATTTCTGCTTCCCCCATTGTCATGGGTTCTTAACTGCCTCAGGCTCTGCCTAATACCTGAATGCTCCCAAGTTTCCTTCAGGCAGCAGTCAAGCACTGGGGCAGAAAAGCAAGGTGCAGCCCAGGTGACGTGCTCTTGGTTTGCATCTGCGAGGAGCTCATAAAAGGAGGACAGAACTGTTGTGAGTCGGGGGCAGCATGGTGTTGGGGATGATGGATTTCCATGGACCAGTGGGACCGAAGAGGACAGTGCCAAAGGGCTCCCCTAGCAGGACTCCAACAACGGAAACCCATGGCTCACAGGACAGGGAGCTGAGGGCAGTTCTTAGCACCATTCGAATGAGTTGCCCTGAAGCTGACGTCAGTACCTGTCCTGCCATTTACACCAGCCATAGACACTAGACTGCAGGCTCCTTGAGGGTGACAACTCCATCAGCTCCGCCTGTAGACCTGTGCCTGCCACACGACAGGCTCTTCGTGAATAGCTAGTGAATGCGAAGTCACCATGTTGCCAGGAATATGAAATATCTGCTGGTCTTGACATCCTAACCTTCCACAATGCTTTTGCCAAATGATGATACACAAATGCAATAAACAGTTACTATTTATTGACCCAGATACATGGCTATGTACTTTATATATATTAGCTCACTGAAAACTCATAAGACCCCTCAAAAGAAGAACAATAAATTATCATACTTATTTTGCTAATAAGGAAAGGCTTACAACACTGGCCCAAGGTCACAGAAGTGGTAAATAGCACACCCTGGGTTGAAAACCAGTTTGACTTATTCCAGAACGTATATTCTTCCATATTAATCCATCTCCCATCCCATGTCATCCATTCTCTACATGAATGACTCCAGTAATGGGAATCTCATTCATTATTTGCCGAGATAGCTCGTTCAATCTTTACAGAGCCCTTGGGGCCATACAGAATAAGTCAATCCACATTTCTTTCTTTCAATATGCAAATCTACTTGAAACGTCTATATCTTTCTAGAGCTCATTTCAAATGATAATCTTTTATTTTTCTAAGACCACCAAGCAAAAGAGCTACTTTCCTTCCTTGACATCTAGACTCAGATGTTATATCTGGGGTTTGTGTGTCACATATGAGCTGGACCAGAACACTTCTAAAGTCCTTCCCAAGTAAGAAATTTTGTTTCTCTGGCTCTAGCAGAGCAGTGGCCCCTCTCATGGCCTTGGCTGCCAGGACACTAAGAGTTTTAGTACCTCCGTGTCAAGCATACTGTGGTATTACTTGATTCCAATCTGTTGCTGTGTGTTCCAGCTCCCTTTAGAGGCAGAAGAAAGTATAAACTCTTAGCCTGTGGTGGGGGCATATGCAGGCTTTCCAGGCCAGACTTCAGAGGTCCTTGAGGTTGGCTCCCAGGAGGACGGAAGTCGAGGCCTGGGGAGAGTAAAGGATGCCCGCCAGCTCTGGTCAGGTCTCTTGCCCCCAGGATCCTATATGAAGCTTTGGTTCACAGATCGAGAAAGGCAGGATAATCTTGCTGTGGTTAATTCGTTTTTTATACTCTTGCAAAAATATGATGAGAATGTTAAATCCAGCCCTCTCCATAATCACGCTTCGTTGTCTAATCCCTTTGTAACACAGGCATCTAAGCCTTTAAAATGCTGCTATAGGTGGAAACAGTGCTATCAGAAACCACGTCTCTCAGCTACATTTCAAGAGTTGTCAGCTATGAGAAGCAAAGTTAAATACCCACACGCAGAATCATGCCCACTCCGTCCGTCCACCATCATGCTTTCTCATAGGCACCCTCAGCTCATCTGGAAGTGGCATCTAGGGCAAGCGCTGGGGGACAGGAGGGCAGAGAGCAGAGAGGAAGAAAGTATGCGTGCAGAGGACATCAACCTCTCACGTGTCCCCACCCTGCCCTGTCAGCCCAGCTGCATTTTGTCACAGGCTGAGTAGCAGACAAGGCTCACCTCCTCCTCACAACCCCTTTCTTAAAGTAGCTGCAAGAGTGCAAAATATTGACACTGACAGACATCAGAGGTGACTGTAGGATCAATCTTTCTATGACATTGTCAGGACTGGTTTGGCAATCTGCTGTGTGCTCACCAGCCTTTCATTCATTATGAGGTCAAACAGGAGCCACGTTTCTCCAAAGACAAAACTACAACAGAGCTCGCTGGGTCTCAGGGCCTTCTCAATGAGGCCTTTCACTGGGACAAGGCCCTGCAGCAGGCGAATCTCTGCATCCTTCTGACAACTTTCTAGAGAAAAGACACCATTTCCCAAGAGTGCTGGGGGACGAGCGGTGGGGACTGCGCTGCATCACGTGCTGGGGTTTGACGCTGCCGGGAAGCAGTTGGATGCTGATTGCTGCTTTGCTGCAGGGGCTTTGCTCTGAAGCTGGACACTGCCCTGTGCACACAGTGAGTGGCTGATCCCTCTCACCCTTTAACCCCAAGAAAAGTCTTGGCCAGGAAAAAGCATGATCCATCTGCTCTGGGGATGGATCTGACAACTTAGGAGGAAGAAATTCTTCTGAGTCATCCCAGGACACCTGATCCTCCCACTTGCCCCATCTCTGAGGCACCCTTTAACTTGGGGAGCTACACTCAGAGAGCAGGAGACCCAGGCCTAGGGGAGCTTGGTCTGCCAAAGCCTGAGCTCTTGGATTCATAAGCCAGTGTGGAAACCAGAAGGAATCTACAGTAATCAAACGTCCGCTCAAATCCCAACTAGCCTGTACTTTTTTTTCCTTTTTATTCAGTTAGTTGAATGATAAACCTAATATCTGTTCTTTGGAATGATTTGAAGAATGTAAAATATCTAATGTCAAATCCATAATCTCTGTCTCTCCCATGTACATTGGCATTGCTAATTTTTAGAATTTTAGAAATACACTGTATATTCTTCCATAATTTATTCCTGGTTTGTTACTTTTATATAAACATGTAAAACTCTGTACACTTTTTTTGGTTTTTTTATACAATAAGGTGGTGTATATATATTATTTTGTACTGAATTTACTTAATATTATGTAGACATGCTTTCAAGTCAATGCATACATATCTTTGGAAAACAAATTGGCTGCTTCCATCTAATTTTATATTAAATTTTCTGAATAGTTGGCCCCCCTTCCCTATTCCAAACATTTTTCTACCTGAATTCCTCAGGTTTTGAGAGGCAGGTGATGTCTGGGCTGAATTGCTGGCACTTCTCCACTCCTCTGTGCTATGTAAGACTCCATCCTGCACGGGTTCACTCAGACCACCCACTTCCACCTGCAAAGAAAAATGTCCCTGCATATGGGGTTCCATTTAAGATGTGGGGAAAGCAGGGCTTCAAGAGGAGATGTTATACAAGACTGCGGAATTTTAGGCCAGAAGTGGCTGTGAACGTCATGCAGACGCAAGCAGCGGTCCAGGCTTGATTCTCCCCCTTGGCTGGCTTCCTCCTCTGTAACCAGAAAGACTCCTCAGAGCACTGCCCCAAGTCTCAAATGAGATGCCCCCCATACAGTCACATGTGAATGCAAGCCATTGTCATCCTCATCATTGCCATCATCATCATCCTCATCATGAAGATGTGGAAGCTCAGAGGAGCTAAGTAACTAACAGACAGTATCATCCTTCTGAGTCGCGGTTCTCTGAGTGACACTAGGGAAATTGGACGGGGTGGACTTCTGAGTTTTCCTTATGGCTCTGTGAGTGCATCTAGAACTCAACCCTGCCTGGATATCAGGAGGGCTGGCATTGCCCAGGGGAATCTGGAAGAGGTCTGTGTCCCATCAAGCCGAGGAACAAGTGCTGGGACTGCCCCGTGACTTGGAGTTCATCACATGGAATGAAGTTCAGACTTTCCAGTTCTGCTCTCTTTCTGCCCATGGGCTCAGTGTGATACCTTTCTGAGTGGGAAGAGGAAAGCAATCTGAAATCAAGAGTAAAGTAAAGTAAGATCCCTACCTAACGACACTTGCAAAACTGGATTCTATGCAATGTTGAAACTGTAATGCGAAAAGTGAAATTATAAAATCAATAGAGGGAAATGTCGGAGCTTGTCTCCGTGAACTAGAACTCAGTAAGAATTTTTTGAATTACTATAAATAACTTCAAAAGCAAAAGGCACAAGAAAAAATGATGACTGAGGATGACAGAATTAAGAATTTCTGTTCAATGAAGGAAGCACAAGAAATGTGTTAACAGTTGACTCATTGGGAGAAGACATTTGCAATGCATCAAAACACCAAGGGATGAATACTTTGTTTCTACAAAGAAAATCTTCAAATCAATAAGAAAAAGAAAAGACTCTTAATGGAATATAGGCAAAAGATGCAAATAGACAAATTAAATATAAAACGCAAATGCCGCCACAGGAAAAAAATACTTAGATAAATACAGACTAAAAGAACGAGAATGTGGAATAAAACCACTTTACACATAATTTGCTGGGGAAAATTGGAAAGCTGGATAATGGCAAGAGTTGGAGGGGATACAGGAACTATGAGAAGCCTCATGGAAGCCGCTATTCTAGGGAGGAATCTTAGCTCTTAGACAGTAAATTACATCCCTATGACCTGGCAATTTCACTTCTGGGTATATCTCAGGCCCCAAGTATTGGCCTCCTGAAGAGGGGATCTGCAAGGATGTCTGCTGCAGTGCTGTGTAGGAAAGGGGCCTGGACACACTGGAGTGGACAGCAAGCAGGGGTCTGTAGGCAGCAGGTGTGGACGCACCGAGCACTGCACGGTGGCTGGGCGCAGTGAACTCAAGGTGCCTACAGCTGCTCGGATGATCTGATAAACATGGGGCTGAGTGAAAACATGGGACCAAGGAAATACCCAACACAGCATCGCCTACGTTGTTCCATTAAAACAGGTGAACATCTACATGCTTTCCGCACTGGACACACAAACACGGCAACACAACAGACACACGGTATGTGTTCAATGACTACAGCGAAGACTGAAGATAAAAGAAAATGAGCAAAGGAGTGAGCGGGTCCTTGTGTAAACCAGTGACAAAGAAAGGAATATGTTTCAGGCATTAGCCTGTGCCAGAGTTAAATAGAAATAATAAAAGGCAACAAGCTTTGGAAGTTGAGAGACCTGGGTTCTACCCCTGCTCAACGACTCCTGCTGTCTAGGCCCTTGACCCTCTTCCCTCTAGTGAGGAGGGCTCAGACAACCCTGCAAATCACCTCTGGTCTAAGGTCCTGTGATGCACCGCGGGCAGCTCCCTTAGCGCAGCAAAGCTCGCTTTTACAGAGCTGCACTAGCTCTGATCAGACACAAGAGGGCGCTCCCTGCCCATGGATCTTAAGAATCTTGGCTGTCGCTCCAAACTTAAGACATAAACCCAGAAATCTCTCCACCGCCCCCCACTACCACCTTCATACACTCCTTATGCTATGCTATTCTTTCACTGCTGGAGAAATACAAAGCACCCACCTACTACGGGTTATAAATGACAGATTTTAGAGACTTCCGAGGTCACAGGAATCTTTTTTACTGGGAATCCTTACATTCTCCGAATACGCCATGCTTGTTCTCCCTCTTGCTGATCCAAGCTCATCCTCACCCCAATATTCCTTCCTCCTACTCAGTTCCTGCCGTGTTTTACCCAGTTTTCCACATACACGCCTGCCTGAATTGCTCTCCTGGCCCCTGCCTCTCTCTGGATGAAGACATTTGCTGTCGGCAATCATGTTTGCTATGTAACTGCTTGTACTTTTGATATGCATGTTAGGCTAATGTAAGTAATGGGAGGCATATTTCAACTCAACAGAAGGCAAGAATGGATCTATGGAGCGCACAGCATCACAGCAGGGTTATCCTATCTGAATGCTCTCCCCTTCCCGGAAGTGCCCAAGGCCAGACGTTGGCCCTGCAGGAATGCTGCAGGGGGACTCACATTTTTGATGGGCAGCAGGAGTAGATGGTGCTTCAGATAATTTCTAACCATTCATTTGTTTTTCGTATATGTGAATTCAACTTATGATCTCCAATCCGATTTCCTTTCAGATAAATAAAAAAATCTCTGTATGGAAGATACTAAAAAAAGGCAAAAACAAATCTGCCTGAGTACTCTACACTTGTTCTGGGGTGATGAGAAAGTGACTGTGGCACCCTGCAAAGTGCACAGCTAGGCGTGGCCACCCATGGTAAGAATCTCAAGAGGGTCACATTTCATCTCTTGTAGCAGCTCACTGTGTAACCTTCGATAACCGCCCCCGGCTTCACCTCCACCTGCCTGTTGATGAAAGGAAGGAGCTATATGTTCCCCAAGGTCCTGTCCACCTCCCGAATCCCCCAACCTTCTCCAGCCTGCTGCAGGCTCTGCCTTGTGCTCCACAAGGATGCCAGAGACATGCTGAGATGCCTATCCCAGGGGACGGAAGATAGGCATCACGCTCCCTTTTCACGAAGCAGCTCATTGGGAATGCCTTTTGAACTTCAACCATGTCAGCAAAACAGTTTTACATAATTAATTCAACAGGAGGAGGAGCATTTTAGCAGAAGTTTCAGAGTCCATCAGCTGTTAGAGAGTTGGAAACAGAGCAATGAGAGAAGAAAATTCCTTAGGGTCGACGAATAGCATCTCCACTCACCCTGCCCATCCACATTAGGGCCAGAACTACTGGCCAATGTACAGAGCTACACCAAACCAGCCAGATGCAGAAGGCCAGATGTGTAGAACGGAGCTGGAATCAACCTGCGGACTGCAGGATGGTAGCTCTGAGACTCCAGTGTTTCCCTCATCATCCACGCGGTCTTGTGAGAATGTGGGTTCAGCTTTGGTAGGTCTAGGGTGATACCTGGGACTCTTGATTTTCCACAAGCTCTCACGAACACTACTGCAGCTGGTGTGTGGCCCACAGTGAGAGCAGGAAGGCCTTAAGAGGGAAGGTGAAGTAGAATGCCAACAATTCTGTACTCACCGTGGCACCCTGAAAAGCCATTCCCATTTTATTTAGTGATTTTTCCTAAAACAGACTTTAGCCTCATTTGTGGAGTGTTTTACGTATAATGCTGCCTGAGACCAGGTCCGTCGAGAGGACACCCAAAGGTGCCATATTTCATTAAACAAGTTCCTCACTGCCCTCAAACCAGCAAAACACCCAAACCCACTGTGCCCATTTCTTTTCACTTATTCTATTGAGGAGCTGCTGAGCACCTTGAAGCTGGAGAATTAGTATAAAAGCTCTCGTTGCTATGAAGAAGCTCAACATCTTTTATTGCTTCTGTCCTTTGAACACCTTGCAAGCTTCTCTTCACCTCTTCATTCATTCATTATTTGTTCACCGAGGCCTTCTGCATGAGGAAGGCTGTTCTGGAAGCTGAGATGTCGGGGCAGAGCAAGACTGCTCACAGGCCTCGCAATCTGGTGGGAACACAGATGAGTGGAAGAGTAGGGGTGAAGAGTGCATGGTGGGAGAGGGTGTTACAGCTGGGCGTCACTAACTTTTGGTGGGTGGACTAGTTTCAACATCATATCCACAAACATAAATCGGAAGTGTTAGAACTGGAAGGACCTGAAACTCAGATATTCAATGCAGCGATTCCTTGTAGGATGCTCCTGCAGCATCCCAGTGTGCTTGTGACTTCAGAGTGACGTGCATTTGATGTCCCTGGTGGAGAGGAGATGCATACCTATCCCTTATATTTACAGGACTTCGTGCTTCCATTGGATGGGTAGGGCCCTTTGAACAGTTCTCTGTTTCCTTTGAGATACCAGCCCCCTTGGTACCACCCAACAGATATCTCTGAGGATGCTGCATCCTGTTATTTAAATGAACGTCTCAGCCACTAGATCACAAGTTCCGCAGCTTAGTAACTGAGGCTGATGTTTCTCTGCGTTCCCAATTCCTTACCCGCTGTGTGCTCCAAAGCACAAGCTCCACGAATATGTAAGGAATCCACAAGTGACTGAGGGAATGAATGAAGTGCTCTTACACAGGAGCACTTACTTGGTGTTCACAGCCCATCTCTGGTTTTAGATATCCTGGGCTGGGGCAGATTGAATTCTCTTCTTGAGATGACAGAGGCTTCTATCACATTCTTCCAGTGGATTAGCCCAATAGTATATAAAATGCACTCCTGCTCTAGGTCTTGAGACTGGACCTCACTAAGCGCCCCCTCTTAAACCCAGGGGGATGCTTTGATCAGTGACGCTTATCACTAAATCCAGAATCTCCTTCTAGGAGGAGAAACTGAGGCCACGGTAAACATCCTGCCCCTGCTGTTCCAATGGCAGGCGAAGCCCTGGCAGCGCCTCTCCCCGCCCTTCTCTGCACACAGCCCCCCCTCCTCAGCAGCCTTCAGCCGCCAGCGTGCTCTGCCAGGCCTTCCCTCTTCCATGCATCGGCCCCTTGCACCCCAACGAGAGCGCGGTCCCCTGGGAGGCGACCCTCAGGAGACCCAGGACGTTCTGCCCCGCCCTCCCGAGTCCGCCCAGAGTCCTGCCGTTTCTTTCCCGCGCGCGTTCTGCACTGGCCCCATCCCGCTGCTGAGAGCCGCGTGACGTCCTGGAGTGCCCCGGCCCAGCGCAGCTCCGGGCTCGCGGACGCCTCCCTGGGCCAAGGGCAGGACCAGCCCAGACCTGGGCCTCCGCCTCGAGTGCCCTTCAACCTGTAGGGGAGCCCTGCGTCCGCAAGACCTGGGGTCCCGGGCCACTCCAGGAGCCCCGGGAAGCCACCAGATGCCGTGCTGCCGTCTTGAGCCCTCGGGTGGGCGAGCCGGGCTCCACCCCGCGGGGGAAGAGGGACGGTGGGCCTACGCAAGGCAGAGGACGCGCTCCGCTTTCCCCTCCACACTCTCCTCTGCCCCTTCCCTCCCCACCCTCCCCTTCCCCCCTCCCCACCCTCCCCGTTCCCCCCTCCCCACCCTCCCCTTCCCCCCTCC
>CAUYLG010047877.1:0-51674 GCA_963573385.1 Cacajao melanocephalus | reverse complement strand
GGCTGTTTGTTTTTTTCCTGTAAATTTGTTTAAGTTCTTTGTAGATTCTGGTTTTATTCCTTTGTCAGATGGGTACATTGCAAAATTTTTTTCCCATTCTGTTGGTTGCCAGTTCACTTTAATGATTGTTTCTTTTGCTGTATGGGCTCTGGAGTTTAAATAGGTCCCATTTGTCTATTTTGGTTTTTGTTGCCAATGCTTTTGGTGTTTTAGTCATGAAGTCCTTGCCTATGCCTATGTCCTGAATGGTATTGCCTAGGTTTTTTTCTAGAGTTTTTATGGTGTTAGGTATTATGTTTAATCTTTAATCTATCTGCAGTTAATTTTAGTGTAAGATATAAGGAAGGGGTCCAGATTCTGCTTTCTGCACATAGCTAGCCAGTTTTCCCAACACCATTTATTAAACAGGGAATCCTTTCCCAACTGCTTGCTTTTGTCATGTTTGCCAAAGATCAGATGGTTGTAGATGTGTGGCATTGCT
Organism: Cacajao melanocephalus; assembly: GCA_963573385.1. Classification (NCBI taxonomy): domain Eukaryota; kingdom Metazoa; phylum Chordata; class Mammalia; order Primates; family Pitheciidae; genus Cacajao; species Cacajao melanocephalus. Next base: position 51,193 of record CAUYLG010047877.1, on the reverse strand, counting down.
TCCAAGGCCTCTGTTCTGTTCTACTGATCATATCTCTGTTTTGGTACCAGTGCCATGCTGTTTTGATTACTGTAGCCTTGTAGAATAGTTTGAAGTCAGGTAGCATGATGCCTCCAGCTTTGTTCTTTTGCTTAGGATTGTCTTGGCTATGCAGGCTCTCTTTTGGTTCCATATGAACTTTAAAGTATTTTTTTTTCAGTTCTGTGAAGAAGGTCAATGGTAGCTTAATGGGGATAGCATTGAATATATAAATTACTTTGGGCAGTATGTCCATTTTCACAATATTGATTCTTCCTAACCATGAGCATGGAATGTTTTTCTATCTGTTTGTGTCCTCTCTTATTTCCTTGAGCAGTGGTTTGTAGTTCTCCTTGAAGGGGCCCTTTACATCCTTTGTTAGTTGTATTTCTAGGTATTTTATTCTCTTTGTAGCAATTGTGAATGGCAATTCACTCATTATTTGGCTGTTTGTCTGTTATTGGTGTATAGGAATGCTTGTGATTTTTGCAGATTGATTTTGTATCCTGAGACTTTGCTGAAGTTGCTTATCATCTTAAGGAGATTTTGGACTGAGACAATGGGGTCTTCTAAATATACAATCATGTTGTCTGCAAATAGAGACAATTTGACTTCCTCCTTTCCTAATTGAATACGCTTTTTTTTTCTTGCCTAATTGCTTTGGCTAGAACTTCCAATACTATATTGAATACGAGTGGTGAGAGAGGACATCCTTGTCTATTGCCGGATTTCAAAGGGAATGGTTCCAGTTTTTGCCCATTCAGTATGATATTGGCTATGGGTTTGTCATAAATAGCTTTTATTATTTTGAGATATGTTCCTTCGATACCTAGTTTATTGAGAGTTTTTGGCATAAAGCAGTGTTGAATTTTGTTGAAGGCCTTCTCTGCATCTATTGAGGTAATCATATGGTTTTTGTCTTTTGTTCTGTTTATGTGATGGATTACGTTTATAGATTTGTGTATGTTGAACCAGCCTTGCATCCCTGGGATGAAGCCTACTTGATCATGATGGATAAGCTTTCTGATGTGCTGTTGCAATTGGTTTACCTGTATTTTATTGAAGATTTTTGCATCTATGTTCATCATGGATATTGGCCTGAAGTTTTCTTTTTTTGTTGAGTCTCTGCTGGGTTTTGGTATCAGGATGATGTTGGTCTCACAAAATGATTTAGGAAGGATTTCTTCTTTTTGTATTGTTTGGAATAGTTTCAGAAGGAATGTTCCAGCTTCTCTTTGTACATCTTGTAGAACTCAGCTTTGAACCCATCTGGACCTGGGCCTTTTTGGTTGGTAGGCTATTAATTTCTGCCTCAACTTCAGCCCTTGTTACTGGTCTTTTCAAGGTTTCAACTTCTCCCTGGTTTAGGCTTGGGAGGGTGTAAGCGTCCATTTCTTCCAGGTTTTCTGGTTTATGTGCATAGAGTTGTTTGTAATAATCTCTGATGATAGTTTGTATTTCTGTGGAATTGATGGTGATATCCCCTTTATCATTTTTTATTGCATCTATTTGATTCTTTTCCATTTTCTTTTTTATTAATCTGCCTAGTGTCTGTCTATTTTGTTGATCTTTTAAAAAAACCAGCTCCTGGATTTATTGATTTTTTGAAGGGTTTTTTTGTGTCTCTGTCTCCTTCAGTTCTGTTCTTAGTTATTTCTTGTCTTCTGCTAGCTTTTGAGTTTTTTTTTATCTTGCTCCTCTAGCTCTTTCAATTTTGACGATAGGGTGTCAATTTTAGATCTTTCCTCGCTTCTCTGGTGGAATCCCAGAGATTCTGGTATATTGTATCTTCATTCTCATTGGTTTCAAAGAACATCTTTATTTCTGCCTTCATTTTATTGTTTATCCATTTGATATTCAGGAGCAGATTGTTCAGTTTCCATGAAGTTGTGCAGTTCTGAGTTCGTTTCTTAATTCTGAGTTCTAATTTGATTGCCCTGTGGTCTGAGAGACTGTTTGTTATGATTTCCGTTCTTTTGCATTTGCTGAGGAGTGATTTATTTCCATTTATGTGGTCAATTTTAGAGAAGGTGCAATGCGGTCCTGAGAAGAATGTATATTCTGTTGATTTGGGGTGGAGATCTCTGTAGATGTCTATTAGGTCCGCTTCGTCCAGTTCTGAGTTCAAGTCCTAGATATCCTTGTTAATTTTCTGTCTGATCTGTCTAATATTGACAGTGGAGTGTTAAAGTCTCCCAATATTATTGTGTGGGAGTCTAAGTCTCTTTGTAAGTCATTAAGAACTTGCTTTATGTACCTGGGTGCTCCTGTATTGGGTGTGTATATATTTAGGATCATTAGCTCTTCTTGATGCATTAATCCTTTTACCATTATGTAATGCCCTTCTTTGTCTCTTTTGATTTTGTTGGCTTAAAGTCCATTTTATGAGAGACTAGGATTGCAACTCTTGCTTTTTTTTGGTCTCCATTTGCTTGATAAATCTTCCTTCATCCCTTTATTTTTAGCCTATGTGTGTCTTTGCACGTGAGATGGGTTTCCTGAATACAGTACACCAATGAGTCTTGACTTTTTATCCAATTTGCCAGTCTGTGTGTTTGATTGGGGCATTTAGCCCATTTACATTTAAATGGTACTGGTTCTTCCTTTCCTTGTTTGGTGCTTCTTTCAGGAGGTCTTGTAAGGCAGGCCTGGTGGTGCTCAGCAATTGCTTGTCCGTAAAGGATTTTATTTTTCCTTTACTTATGAAGCTTAGTTTGGCTGGATATGAAATTCTAGGTTGAAAGTTCTTTTATTTAAGGATGTTGAATGTTGGCCCCTACTCTCTTCTGGCTTGTAGGGTTTCTGTGGAGAGATGTGGTGTGAGTCTGATGGGCTTCCCTTTGTGGGTAACCTGATCTTTCTCTCTGGCTGCCCTTAGCATTTCTCCCTTCATTTCAACCCTGATGAATCTAACGATTATGTGCCTTGGGGTTGCTCTTCTTGAGGAATATCTCTGTGGTATTCTCTGTATTTCCTGGACTTGAATGGTGGCCTGGCTTGCTAGCTTGGGGAAGTTCTCCTGGATAATATCCTGAAGAGTGTTTTCCAGCTTGGATTCATTCTCTCCGTAACATTCAGGTATACCTATCCAATGTAGATTAGGTCTTTTCACATAATCCCATATTTCTTAGAGGCTTTGTTCATTTCTTTTCACTCTTTTTCTCTAATCTTGCCTTCTCATTTTATTTCATTGAGTTGATCTGCAATCTCTGATATCCTTTCTTCTGCTTGGTCGATTTGGCTATTGAAACTTGTGTATGCTTTGCGAAGTTCTCGTGTTGTGTTTTCAGCTTCATCAAGTCGTTTATATTCTTCTCTAAGCTGTTTATTCTAGTTAGCGTCTTATCTAACCTTTTTTCTAGGTTCTTTGTTTCTTTGCATTGGGTTAGAACATGTTCTTATAGTTCTGAGAATTTGTTATTGCCCACCTTCTGAAGTCTGTTTCTGTCAATTCATCAGATTCATTCTCCATCCATCTTTGATCCCTAGCTGGTGAGGAGTTGTGATCCCTTGGGGGAGGAGAGTCATTCTGGTTTTTGGTGTTTTCATCCTTTTTGCACTGGTTTCTTCCCATCTTAGTGGCTTTATCTACCTGTGGTCTTTATAGTTGGTGACTTTTGGATGGGGTCTCTGAGTGGCCATCCTTTTTGTTGATGTTGAAGCTATTTCTTTCTGTTTCTTAGTTTTCCTTCTAACAGTCAGGCTCCTCTGCTGCAGGACTGCTGGAGGTCCACTCCAGACCCTGCTTGACTGGGGATCACCTGAGGGGCCTGCAGAACTGTAAGGGTGGCTGCTGGTTTCTTCTTCTGTTATCTTCATCCCAGAAGGGTACCCGCCAGATGTTGGCCTGAGCTCTCCTTTATGAGGTGTCTCTTTGGGTATACAGGGGTCGGAGGGCTGCTTGAGGAGACAGTCTGTCCCTTGTAGGAGCTCAGGTGCTGTGCTGGGAGCTCCATTGTTCTGTGCAGAGCTGCTGGGCAGGTACCTTTAAGTCTGCTGCAGCAGAACTCATAACCTCCTCTTTTCCCAGGTGCTCTAACCTAGGAAGGTTGGCTTTATTTCTAAGTTCCCGGTGTGCTGTTGCCTTTTTTCATAGATGCCCTTCCCCACCCAGAGTAGTCTAATCACAGTGCACCAGCAGAGGTGTTGCTGAGCTGCTGCAGGCTCTGCCCAGCTGCTGTGTGAACTGCCTCAGTAGTGGAGGACTGCCTCGCTAGTGGCAGAAGCCTTTCCCATCACTGAGCTGGACCGTCCTGGGTCCAGCTGCACTTGCTGCGAAACTCTCAATCCAGAGCGTTTCAGATTGCTTGTTTTGTGAGGGTGGTACCTGCTGAGCCAGATCACCTGGCTCTTTACTCAGCCCCCTCCCTTTCAGTTGAATGGGCGGCTCTGTCTCCCAGGCGTTCCAGGTGCCAGTTGAAACGGCCGCCCAGATTTGTGTCAAGTTTCTGTGCTCCAACCCGTGGCACCAGCCATGCTGAAAACTCGTGGCATTTTTCGCCGGGGAATTTCCTGGTCTGTGGGCAGTGAAAGCTTGTTTGGAAATGCAGTGAGCATGCACCCTCTGCGTTATTTCTTGCTGGGAACTGCACTCAGGAGCTGTTCCTGTTTGGCCATCTTGGATCCACCGCATTCCAAAATATACAGAACCATGTGAGAAGCTTCTCTCTAGTAGACTGTCCTGCCCTGCACCGAACGGTGAGACCGTGGGCCCGCGGGGAGAGGCCGGGCGGCCGGGGCGGGGTAGGGGTGAGGCGGGCGAAGAGGCGACAGCGGATCCTAAGTCTGCCGAGGCGGCTGTGACTGCAGCTGAGGCGGCTGAGGCAGCTGAGGTAGCCAGCTTGACATACTTTTAAAGTTGACGTGAAAGTTTAGGGTTGCCATGCAGTTACAACTTTGGGTCATTTATCATCACCAGTGGGAATCAGTAGAATGGGTACCTAAATTCAAACCCAGACCTACAACTTATTAGATATAGTCAAATTACTTGGTCAAAATGCCTCAATTTCTGGTTTTATAAAAGGAAGCTACATGGCAATAACCACTTCTCTGGATTGTGAAAGCAATCTATTTTAACTTCTTAACCACTGGTTTTATAACATGTTGTAGGTTATAGCATAACATGTATGTTTATTAGAATCCTTATTTTAATGAATGAATATCTGAGAACAATTTTATATTACTAATGCAAACATAGACTTTACATTAAGACCATTTCCCCCACTGCTGGAATAAAAGCATCAAAAATCAAAGGAGTGAAGGATAAGGATTGTCTTCTCTCTCTAAACCAAATAACCTCCTTGATTTTAGTTCTGGTAAAAGTGACCCTCCCTTTGTGTCCCACAATGTTTTAGGGATAATCTGAATACTGAGATAGTAAGAAATCATAAAGCTAGGTTTTTGGGAAGAGCAGAGACTTAGGAATCAATATATGTGAGTTTTGAGGTGTTCCCTCTTAATAGTTGTATGACTTGGGGATAAGTTTATTAAATCCTAACTATGGTAATGCGTTTGGCATAGGACATAGCAGTCAGGGGCAGGCACTCAGTCTATGGTATTGCTATGGAGCCATAAATTCTATCCCAAGGAGAACACAAGCTATAATCTATGCTAGATATGCTGAGATGAAATAGTGCAGTTTAATGTTGTTCATTTTTGAGTTTCTGTGGGTTTTGCTGCAGTAATTTGGAAAGTGGTTGATCTTAAGTACGTTTGCTTCCAGTAAGAGATTATTGATTCGTTTACAACAAAATCAAAATTTATGTTGAAAGCCATGCCATTTGTCTGGAAATTTCTCAAAGGCATCATAACATATGACTGAATGTGCCATCCTTGGAGATGTTCTTAAACAGTTCTTTTTAAGGGAACTCAGTTTGGCATGTGTTACAGCCCATAGTAAGGTCTGTGAAGCTGTATCACTTGTGAATGAAATCTTAGGAGCCATTTCTTGGATACATGTTTTAAAAGAAAGGAAATCATAATCCTACATGATTAATTTTCTCTTAGTTCACACTTAACAGCCTCTGCTCAAGAGGAGTTGTATCAACGGTCCATTTACATATTCAAGGATTATCTAAGAGGAATGCCCCTTTGAGAAACTATAGCATTTATAAGCCATTAGAATGATGTCTAAGTGATTAAGAGTCAATGTTATGCATTGATTATATGCAAAAGTTTCAAAACTGCCATGTTTGCTGTCGTGAAAACATGTTTGCCATGAATAAAACCCAATATGTACATGTATTACATCTGGCTATGAAGCATCTGGTTATGATGCTTCCAAATATTTTCTTGCTCAAAATATTTTCCAAAGTTGTAAGGCCTAGCAGTTAACATGATTACACAGCTAATGTTGCTAGAAGCTTGATTGTAAATATACACTTGAAGTTTCTATACTTCATTGAATGAAAGTTGCAGTAAAATCTTTAAGGAAGCAACTGATTTCTGTCACGAGTAATTGATGCCCAGGGCACTCAGTTCCATTGAGTCGGTTCCTATTATTTGAAGTAAAAAAGTACACAAAGGAATCTGGTATTACTTTTAGGAATAAATATTTAAAATATCAACTGCATAATCAAACCTTTTAAAAACCTGTTTTCCTAGTTGGTAAAGCAAGATTCACTCAAACAAAAATTAGTGGTGCTATTGTTCATGTTGTAGCAATAACAGAAATGTGAATTTTACTCCCTTCTAACATGTATGGCCATATTATAATCTTTGCATCCCCCACTTGTATTTGTAGAGTAAAAGATAGAATGAAAACAGCCTCCTTACCTTTTACAAATACTAGGCAAAGTCTTGGTTCCTATCCCTATATCTGACTCTGCTTTGGAGAAGCTTACAGAGAGCAACTCGTTATGAAACCACTAGATTATTGAAGCATTTTTGTCAATATTAAAAAATAGTATTCCCTCATTAGAGAAAAATTGAGAAAGACTGAAAAGTGTAAAAGAAATAGAAATCATCTAAATGTCCATCATCTAGAGATAGCCAATATTGTGTTTTGATATATATTTTCTCTTCAGTCCTTTTTATGAATATACATTTTATTTTTTATAAAATTGATATCATGCTGTGTGTCCTTTTTTTAACCTTGCTGTAATATCAGAAGCATTTTGATTGTCATTAATAGTCTTTTATAGCATCATTTATGGTAGCCATAGACTATTTATTTGTATACATGACTAAAATTTTTCATATTTAATTTTCTCTATTATAAGTAGTGCTGCAATGAATATCACCAAACACAAATCTTTGTAACTCTGATGATTTCTTTAAATGATGTTCCTAAATGTTCCTAAAGGTGAAATTATTAAATCAAAAGATAGGAATATATTATTTTGAATATTATTTCTTTGAATATATTATTAATTTAGAACTCATAGGAGAACTTGTTCTTTTGTATCTCTCTGTTTCTGAAGGGACTTTACTTTTGGATAATTCATCACACAAAGAAAATGTATGGCTAAAGGATCCAAGGGGAAACAAAAAAATTCTTTATGCGGCCAGGCATGGGGGCTAACACCTGTAATCCCAATATTTTGGGAGGCCAAGGCGGGTGGATCACTTGAGGTCAGGAGTTCCAGACCAGCCTGGCCAACATGGTGAAACCCCGTTTCTACTAAAAATACAAACTTAGCTGGGCATGTTGGTGCATGCCTATAGTCCCAGCTACCTGAGAGGCTGAGGTAGGAGAACCACTTGAACCCAGGAGGTGGAGGCTGCAGTGAGCCGAGATCATGCCATTGTACTCCAGCCTGGGCAACAGAGGAAGACTCTGTTGTAGGAAAAAAAAATCCTTTATGGATCTTGGGTTCCTCTTGCAGTTATCTCTTTATGTGGAAGCTCTCTCTCCTGGCTGCATCCTAAATTATGTGATGCCTATCTTAAATATGAATTAGGCTTATTCAACCTGATCATAACACAGCAGTTTAAGTTTATTTGCAACTGCTATATTTTAAATGTCAGGTGTGAATGACATTGTAGAGTGTAGAATATTTTACAAAGGTTGGTAAGTACTTGTGCCTGGTCAGCCTGATTCCTGAATACCTAGCCAAATTTGCAAAGAGTCAAGACTATGCTCAATTAACCCATTTAAATATTGGATCATTTTCTTTCTGGGGCACCCTGATTCTACTTCCATTAAAAGAGAAGCATAAGCATATGCCCAGTTCAACAACTGCTGCCACTGGTTTTCTGATCAGATAGGCCAGGATCCACTCTTCACAGGGACTTACTAGATGACTCAACACAGTGCCTCCTCTTCGCTACTAGTGGTATGGCCAGCCCTGCCTGGAGGGGAGATGCCAGGGCAAGTGTTTCTTTCCTTTCTTTCTTAATAGACCTGGCGATGATAGGTGTTGGCATCACAGAACTGTGTTTTTTGTATAAATCCCAACTGTGTTGCCTCCGGGAGGCAGGGTTATGTACTCTGGCTAAGAGTGTTCTCTGGTGCTGGGCCACATGGGCTCATAATCTTAATTTCAGTGCATGTGAGTGTTACAACTGTGAGCAAATTGCTTAACCTAACAGCCAAACTTGCCTCAATTTCCTCATTCTCACAAGAAAGATCTTGATAATGGTATGTACATAATAAGATTGCTCTGATGATTAAACAAGATAAAACATATAAAGAATATAGAACAATGAGTGTTGTGTAACAAGTACTTAATAAAAATCAATGTTACATGAATTTTAGAAGAAAAAGAACCCATTTTTAGTTTTACCTTCAAAAATATAAATGATCTAAAATCAAGCTTATGTGTCTTAGTTCTGTACTCATGCACACAGTAATATATTCAGCAAACATTGCACTCTGCTTAGTACTGGCATAAGAGAAGATCAGACACAATAAAACAATGAGATTATGCATGTAAAGAATTTAATATGGTGCTTATGCTAGATAAATGACATGATAATTATAAAATATAAATAATGTGTAAGTATGTTACAAATAAACAGTCATGATTAGAGACACTGTGAATTAAAAATTAAAAATTGTTCATCTAAGGCAAAACTAATTTCAGAATAAACTTGGACCTGGAGGTGTGGGTTCAATATTACTAAGAAACTTTGCATCTTAGTGGGTATCGTCTAGCTCAACTATTAAGATACAATGTACATTTTAATTAAATTGTGGAATTTCAGACCTGAGGAAAACTTGTATATTTGAGAAAGAAATATGGTGTTACATTAAAAACATATATTTATTTGCTGTTATTTGCAATGCTTGGGTTATAAGTCGTTTTTGCAAGTAAACCTTGGAGTTGAAAGGAGGAAGGGAAAGGAAGCAAGTCCTCTGAGGGGAATATTCCACAGCTGATTGACGTACTCTTTAAAATGAATGTTAATAGAAAATAAAAAGTCAGAATGGTATCACAGAAGACAGCAGACACGGTAAAGAGTACCCAATATATTACTATCTGGTATTCCTTAAGGGAATGGAAATTTACATGGCAGAAGAAGAAAAATTTATCTGAATTCAGCCTCTGTATGAATTCAACCAAAAGCTACAAATGTTTATTTTTCCTTAAGACAGTAAAAGAAAAATGATTATCTAATCAAATAGGAAGCTACATAATTGCTTTGGCAATGAAATTTAAGGGTGAGTTTAGGTTAGTCAAAGCAAATCAAATAGAAATTTCCAAAATGTGATATATACCTAAGGTGAAATTTCTGGAAGAATAGCTTAGACAGATGTCAGTGGATTTGTTTACATATGCAAAGTTCTATTGGATGCTCTCATTCCATCACACACTCCATCAGAGTTATTGCCAAATTTTATATTTGATTCTTGTGTTTGTTGTAGATGGTAGCAGTAACTAGTAGCCAGATTCCCAGTGGGACCAAAATAAAGAAGATGCAAAATTGGTTATCTTTATATTGATGTGGAAGTTTTGTCTAACATCGTCTCTAAAGTTGCATGAGCTAATAGGGCTTCTAAAGTCCTTTGCTTCTGATCTTTCAACATGTCCTATCCATTGTTTTGATTGATGTTTCGATTGTTTTTGTTGAAGAGAACAAGATCTTCTGCCAAATTAAGCAACACCCTCCTTTCCTCCATCATTGCCCCACAGGCACTTGGAAAGAGTCATGATAATTCCCAGAATCCTTTTATTTTAAAACATTTTGATTCAAAAATTCAGATTTCTACTTTATTATCCTTTATCCACTTTCCAAGTGTGCATTATATAGGAAAAATTTACAAATGTTTAATTATCTTTCTTCATAAGTAATTTAATATTTTATACAGCTGTCATCTTTGCCTATAGCTATAATTGTTAAAACACAGCACCTTCCAAACATAATTATTTATGTATTAATAATTTATTATCAAATTATAATATTACTTATGAGTAGACACATTGTGCTTAAATATTTACATACATAAAGCCTCATTGTATCATTATACAGCTCCTGAAAGTTAGTTATCAGGAGAGAGATGAGACTCAAGTATATTTCCAAGAGACTCTAATGCCGATGTGTTTACAACATTATGGTCACTGCAATCAACTTCTTTCCATTCCAACTAAGGGAAAGGTATTTGCCAAACCTAAATCTGTCAGAGTTTATCAACAATTGATTGCTGGTGATGCTACTTCTGGAGCCAAATAGTTATCAATCACTAAATGACATTCCAGGTCACAAGTGATTTCAGTTTCAGATTTTCATTGCATGAAACATTTTTCTATTTTTCATGGAAACAATGTTTTGGGATCCTGAAGGTGGACAAATCAGAGAAAGAACTTAAGGGAAGACTTCATAAAACATTACAGTTTCACTAGGCACAGTGAATAAAGAAATCTGAAATTTAACTCTTTCTGTCATCTTCTCTGGCTAACACATACGCTGTAAAATACATGTAGTTTATAACGTCTCTGTTCATTAACTTCTTTATCTAATACTTACATCTTGATTTCCCACTGTGGTTTGGCACTGCTAAAGCCTGAGACACCACAATGAGCAAGATGCTCAAAGTTTATGTAAAGGGACTTCCCAAGACTTGAGTTTCAAATGCAGGCCTACCAAGATCCATCTTCACAAATTTAGATTCAGAAAAGGTGCAGAGGAACCCAAGCATCTTTATTTTCAATAAGCCCCTGAGGTTGTTGTAATGCAGATTGATTGGAACTATCCTCTGAGCAGCAATGATCTAATAGGAAACACAGACAAATAGGAAATTACAATAAAATGTAAGTTCCAAGGTAGGGGTAAGCACAGGGTACTATTGCATATGTAAGAGCATCTTCTAACATACATTTGAGTTAAGAGAAGAAAAAAAAAGAGTTTTAAGTCTTACTATAGTATCTCAATTTTCACCAAGGTTTTCTACTACAGCCACTCCTAAGACATATTTCATACATATATATTTGTGGTGGGGGGGCTGGGTGTGTATTCACACACACACACGCAAAGAATATGAACATACTAAAGAAAGGGAAAAACAACGTATCAAGGAAATGGTAGATGAACAGTTCAGTCTGGAGAAAAACATGTTTCAAGAAACAAAAGGAAATTCTCCACCAGTACTTTATGAATAAGAACCAAAGTCAGTAAAATGAGCATTCAAATAATAGATACAAGATAATGGAATGAGACAAAAAAGAACATTGTAAATATTTTAGATGTAAGAAGCAAATTTAGAATCAAACCAACACTATTATAGAAGCAACACTCAAATTAGAAACAGTGAAGCAAAATATATAGCTAAAAATACAATGATTGATGTGGAAGAAAGCCGTTAGTGAATGCAAATGTGAAAGACATTCAGATTAAAGAAACTGAAGAAAAAGTAATAAATGTGCAGGTCAGATAAAGAAGAACTGAAACAATGATACAATGTCTGGGATGTAGAGAGCCCCACAAATACAAGATAAAATATTCAGATACAACACCGAGAAATATCTCTGAGATGAGAAAAAATTTAACTTTAAATAAAACTATTGTGTTCCAGAAGATGGGAAAATCAAGTTTTTAAACTTCGCAGATATAGAAAGAACATCACAGCAAACACATACTGGGAAACTGCAAACGAAAATAAAGCAGAGGAAATGATAAGAATATCAGAAAAGTTTGAGTTCAAGCAAAAAGAGTAAAGAAAATGAAGGGCATTTTGCAGTGATAAAAGGTATAATCTACAATGAAGATTAACTTAAGAATATTTATGGAATGACGTTAAAACTAAGTCAAAAACTGCCGGACATAGGGTGAATAGATATGCAAATAAAGTAGGCAAAATATAAGAAAAGACATAAAGGATCCATATAACATAGTAAGAGAAATGGTGTATATATGTATATTGACATGGATATATATATATATGAATACCCAATGAAAGGATATTTAAGACAATAAAAGAAATTTCTTATCTAAAAAAATTTTAAGATAATCTTTTAAGATATCTCAAAAGAGAATTGCTTTAGCCTGACTCCCATTCAGTCTATTTTAATCTTTATTTTATTCTAATTATTCTGCAATTTCAATTTTAATTTTAATTTTTATGGAGATGCTAGTAAATAATGTGGTAATATCAATTAACAAAAATAGGGTAGTAATAGGGTAATATCAATTAGCAAAAATAAAACATTTGATTATATAAACTGCCATCAAGAATGTAGAGAATCAGGCCTAGTCAGATGCTGTTCACAGGATCTCTTTGGAAAGCAGTTTGACCCATCTATCAAAAACGCTCTGCTCTTTGATCCAGTAATTCACATTCCAGAAATCAATACTCTTGCAAGCATATCAAGACATTGTACAAGGGTGTTAACTATAAAATATCAGAAATATCTAAATGCCCATCAAAATAAAGCTGGCTAAAAATGAGAATAGATCCATACAAAGGAATTTAAAAAAAATAATTAGGTGGAAAAAGCATTTATATATTATACTAACATTTCTTTATTATTGAAATGTTGGCATCCAGAGATCTTTATTCTTTTAATAGCTTTAGAATATTGCTTTGATGAATAATATTTTATTTATCCATCTATCTATATCTGTCATCTATCTATAGATACATGAATATATGTTGATCTAGCTATGCTTATTAAATGTAAAATTTCAGAATGGGCAAAGGGAAACTCATTTTTCATATAGGCTGTTTAAAAAAGTTTACATGAGCTGTTTAAATTTTTTTAACTATATGAATATTTTAGTTGCATAATAAGAAATAACGTACTGCCATGTACTGCCTTGTATGCAATATGTTATGATGAACTTAAATAAATCTTCTTGGCTACAAATTTCACAGAAGCATCAAGTGCTTAATACGTAAGTGCACTTAAGAGTGGTATTATCAACATACATGGGCAAAGTGTTACTTGTGAATGTGGAAGTCAAGCAAGTCCAGAGTGACCTTTTTTTAGGAGACCCTGAGGACTCCTCACCCTTCCTTAAGTATCAGGTGGGTGGACAAAGAGTTCTTGATAACATTTATGTCTAGAACCCTGGACAAACATTATTCAGAATCAATGGCCCTCGGCCACTGTCACTGCAGACCACGCATTACGCTGTGGCAGCTCAACTAGAAACTTTGATGGTAGAAGTTTCCTCCATCTACTTCATCAAGTTGAACAAGTTATATTATTAACTGCATACAATTTCTGATGCATCAACATGGGATGTACAGGGAAGTATCACAGAAAAGCAAAAACAAACTGGGAGATAAGTTTGTTCCTGTTTTGTGCACACCCTGCCCCATTACTCCATAAGCAGTAGGAATGTGGAGAGCCTCTTGAAAAGAGAACAGATTTTTATGTCTTCTTTTCCATAACCCTTATATGAGAAGGAACAAAACCTGCTCTTAACACCCACCAGATCAGCAGTATGGGATCTGAATAAATAAAGCTTTCCAAATTGGAATTTCAAAATCAGAGCCGTGTAGAGCACAAGTAAACAGATTCTAAGTACAAATTTCAGCAAGGGCAGTGGGTACACAGAAAAACAGATCGATTATTTTAAAGATATGCACACATTGAAGCATGACACAGATTAAGATTGGGAAAAAATCTTTGTCTCCTATTTTGAAATCATGTTTAATGCTTACTGTAAAGGTCACATGGCATTAAATTAATGCTTCAATATATGGAAAATGCAAATGGCAATGGAATAATGAAAGCACTCTCAACAAAGAAGCATACTTTTGAAAGAATTAGGTCATTGAAGGTTGTTAAAGCTTGCACAGTGTAAGGCTGGAGTGGTGTCATGGTAAACATTTATCACGTTTGTTTCCCAAACATATTTTGGAACCCACATCAAACATCAAACAAAATGAGTATGTCAGAAGATCAGCTAAGACCAGAAATAGGTAAAGTTAATGATTATGCAAATTTGAACTTTTGCTTTCCAAAGATTAAAAATATATATAAAAAAATCAGTACTTGTTTCTCTCTATCCTATTTTAGTCTCAGCTGTTGGGTAAGAATTCTTCACTATATTTTTATTTTTAAATCCATTACTCACATACCTAAAACTCATAATTAATTTTATGTTAGGTTTTAACTTTTTTTAAGAAAAAGAAGTGTACAATTTGGTATTTCATAACAAAATAAATATTTACAAAGTATCTTAGGAGATAATTTGAAAGTTTTTTGCCATCTGAATTATGTTTTTCCCTCAGACTTATTGAGGTATAACTGACAGATAAAAATTGTACATATTTAAGGCATACAAAAATGATTTTTTATGAGTAGTAAAATGATTACCATAGTCAGGCTAATTGACATATTCATCACTTCACATAGTTACCCTATTTTGTGTGTGGTGAGAATATTTAAGATCTACCCTCTTAGCATTCCACTTATTTAACTCGATGGTCTGTAACAGAAAAACTGACACGAGACTAGGTTCCAGGTTAGTTTTGTTTGAAAAACATCTAATTTCATATAATATATTTTACAAAGCATTGTTAAACAACATCACAAAATAGTCATAGTCTTTTTTAGTGTTAGGTGCAGATGTGAAATACACAAAAAGTCTCAAATACATATTTACACTCTAGAGAAGATGAAAATGTCCTGTATCTGTGCTGTCTAATAAATCCGCTAACCACCTATTGCTATTGAACATTTGAAATGTGACTAGCACAACTGAGAAAAAAATACTAAACATTTGGGGATAAACCTATCAAAAGACAAGGAGCCATGTATACTGAAAACTATGAAACATTACTGAGAGAAATGAAAGGATAAGTCATACACTAAGACAAAAATTGGCAAAACATATATCTGATAAAGAACTTGTATCCAGCCGGGTGTGGTGGCTCACGCCTGTAATCCCAGCACTTTGGGAGGCCAGGGCGGGTGTATCATCTGACATCAGGAGTTTGAGACCAGCTTGGCCGTGGTGAAACCCTGTCTCTACTAAAAATAAAATTAGCTGGGCATGGGTGGTATACACCCATAATCCCAGCTACTCGGGAGGCTGAGGCAGGAGAATCACTTGAACCTGGCAGGTGGACATTACAGTGAGCCAAGATCATTGCCACTGCACTCCAGCCTGGGGGAACAGAGTGAGACTCTGTCTCAAAAAAAAAAAAAAAAAAAAAAAGGAAGAACTTGTATCCTGAATACATAAGGAGCTCTCAAACTCAGTAATAATATGTACTTATAAAATGGTCAAAATATTTGAACAAGCACCTCATCAGAGATGTGTTTAGAGAAAATAAGCACATGAAAAGATACACAACATTAGTAGTCATTAGAAATATGCAGATGACAGCCATAATAAACATCCCTACACACAGGTGGTTAGAATTAAAAAGACTGATCACACCAAGTTTTGGTGAGGATGTAGAAAAACTGGAATTTTCATACAGAGCTGATGGGAATATAAAATGGTACAACCACTTTGGAAAGCAATTTGGCAGCCTCATGACAAGTTAAACATGTACCTACCACACGATCCAGCCGTTCCACTTCTAGGTATTTACCCAAGAGTGTTGAAAGCAAAACATCCATACAATAACTTGTACATGAATGCTCACAGCAGCTTTAAAAACAGTAATAGCTCAAAACTGAGAACAACTAAAATGTTCATGAACAGATGAACGGATAAACAAATTGTGATACATCCATATGATAAAATACTATCCAAAATTTTTATAAATTATGTCTTGATATACACCTAATGGATGAATCTCAAAATAATTATGCTGATATTCCTTCTGTGGATTTCAAAATCTCTCAAGAGACTCTCATTAGATACACTCTCAATACTGTCATTAGTATTCCTAATATTGGTGTGAGACAGGCAAGTGGCTAGGATCATTAGCCCTTACCACTTGCCAGCAGCCTAAGGTGTCTATGTGCATGGAGAAGTTTGGGGAGCAGGAACAAGGGCAGTTTATCATTGGCACAAAACAGCACTTTCAACCTTGTACACCGTTCTACAACATATTGCAGAATTATTTCCAAGTTAATTTTGCTGGAGTTAGGAATCTGAAAATTCCTTGTTTGGGAACTTTCTAATTGCAATCTTGATGTTTAAAAGCCATTGGCATGCAGTTTTAAATTTAATAACATTGTTTTTCCTTTGATTCATTGCTTCCATAAACAGCGTTAAATATAGAATTATAAATATGAAGCAGTTGTGTAAGCTTCAAGGATTCCCCTTCAATAACCACACTGCTATTTGATTGTCTTGCACATATGTGTTAGTCATTTATGATTGAGTTAGAGTGAGTTCCCTTTCCCTTTATTGTTATCGACACTAATTTTCTATAAAAAGATATTGACAGACTCAACTACATTTAACATTGAAAATTAACAACAAATGATCCAGCCACAGAGTTATTTTTATGTTAAAAAATCCAAATTGGAATGTTTCTTAAGTTTTTTTGTAATGTATTTTTTTAAATTTTACTATGCTGAAAATAAAAAATTATTTTGTTATGTATTTTAAAGGCCTACAAATGAAATGTAGCCTATTTTTTATATGACAGTTCTAGACTAGAGAAAAATGTGAAAGTTTGCATTGAGAAACTTGTGGATACATGTCAAGGAATAACCAAAGTTATATAAATAGTGTGCAGGCAGAAAAAAGTGTTTACCTCATTAAAGGTAGAACATTTGGTAAATTAGTTTAAGAGTAATTTTTCTCCAGGTTGTGCCCCCTGAAAAACTTAGATTTAAGTTTGTGCTCTGAGAGTCAAATTATAAATTGTTATAAAATTATTTATAAAACAAAATTGTCAAGCTATCTTCTGGCTTTTGTAGTCATCGTTATCTTCATCACCTTCTGCCTTTACTTGGCCAACAGCAGTAAGTTGTTGCAACTCTTCTATGGTTAGATCATCGGAGTAAGAGTCTTGTAGCTCTTCCACATCTTCACTTTCTACCTCCTCAAATCCAACCTGCTTTGCTAGGTCAACACAGCTTGCCTTAATTTTTAATAAAATTGCTTGGAAACTTCAAATCCTTCAAATTCATGAATTAAGTTATGGAAAGTTTTTTACCACATACGATGCAAGTACTCTTTTTTTTTTTTTTTTTTTTTGAGACAGAGTCTTGCTTTGTCGCCAGGCACCAGGCTGGAGTGCCATGGCGCCATCTCAGTTCACTGCAACCTCTGCCTCCTGGGTTCAATCAATTCTCCTGCCTCAGCCTCTCGAGTAGCTGGGACTACAGGCGTGCGCCACCATGCCCAGCTAATTTTGTATTTTAGTAGAGACGGGGTTTCACCATGTTGGCCAGGATGGTCTTGATCTCTTGACCTTGTGATCTGCCCACCTCGGTCTCTCAAAGTGTTGGGATTATGGGTGTGAGCCACCAGGCCCAGCCCTCTTTTTTTTTTTTTTAATAGAAGTTCTGGGGTACAGGTGCAGAATGTGCAGTTTTGTTGCATAGGTATACATGTGCCGTGGTGGTTTGCTGCATCCATTGGCTGGTCATCTACATTAGGTATTTCTCCTAATGCTATCTCTCTCCTTCCCTCCCAACCCCCCCACAGGTTCCTGTGTGTGATGTTCCCCTCCCTGTGTCCATGTGTTCTCATTGTTCAACTCCCACTTATGAGTGAGAACATGCAGTGTTTGGTTTTCTGTTCTTGTGTTAGTTTTCTGAAAATGATGGTTTCCAGCTTTATCCGTGTCCCTGCAAAGGACATGAACTCATCCTTTTTTATGGCTGCATAATATTCTATGGTGTATATGTGCCACATTTTCTTTATCCAGTCTATCATTGATGGGCATTTGGGTTGGTTCTAAGTCTTTGCTATTATGAACAGTGCCACAATAAACATACATGTGCATATGTCTTTATAAGAGAATTATTTATAATCCTTTGGATATATACTCAGCA
Source organism: Cacajao melanocephalus (assembly GCA_963573385.1). Lineage (NCBI taxonomy): Eukaryota > Metazoa > Chordata > Mammalia > Primates > Pitheciidae > Cacajao > Cacajao melanocephalus. Next base: position 32,876 of record CAUYLG010047877.1, on the reverse strand, counting down.
ATGGGATTGCTGGGTCAACTGGTATTTTTATATCTAGATCCTTGTGGAATCGCCACACTGTCTTCTACAATGGTTGAACTAGTTTACACTCCCACCAACAGTGTAAAAGTGTTCCTATTTCTCCACATCTTCTCCAGCATCTTTTGTTTCCTGACTTCTTAATGATCACCATTCTAACTGGCATGAGATATCTCATTGTGGTTTTGATTTGCATGTCTCTAATGACCAGTGATGATGAGCTTCTTTTCATATTTTTGTTGGCTGCCTAAATATCTTCTTTTAAGAAGTGTCTGTTCATATCCTTTTTGATGGTCATTCCCCCCCTGCCCCCGTATATTTGTTTAAGTTCTTTGTAGATTCTGGATATTAGCCCTTTGTCAGATGGGTAGATTGCAAAAATTTTCTCCATTCTTTATGTTGCCTGTTCACTCTGATCATAGTTTCTTTTGCTATGCAGAAGCTCTTTAATTAGATCCCATTGTCATTGGGATGATAGTTTCTTTTGCAGTGCAGAAGCTCTTTAATTAGATTCCACTCTGTATGTTGCCTGTTCACTCTGATGATAGTTTCTTTTGCTGTGCAGAAGCTCTTTAATTAGTTTAATTAGATCCCATTTGTCAATTTTGGCTTTTGTTGCCATTGCTTTTGGTATTTTAATCATGAAGGCTTTGCCCATGCCTATGTCCTGAATGGTATTACCTAAGTTTTCTTGTAAGGTTTTTATGGTTTTAGGTCTTATGTTTAAATCTTTAATCCCTCTGGAGTTAATTTTTGTATAAGGTGTAAGGAAGGCATCTAGTTTCAGCTTTCTGCATATGGCTAGCAGGAACAACTGGTACCACACACTGCAAATACATACCAAATTGTAAAGACCATCAACACTACAAAGAAACCGTATTAACTAATGGGCAAAATAACCAACTAGCATCATAATGGCAGGATCAAATTCACATATAACAAAATTAACCTTAAATGTTAAATGGGCTAAATGCCCCAATTAAAATACACAGAGAGCCAAACTGGATAAAGTCAAGACCCATTGGTGTGCTATATTCAGGAGACCCATCTCACTTGCAAAGAAACACACAAAGGCTCAAAATAAAGGGTTGGAGGAGTATTTACCAAGCAAATAGAAGGCAAAAAAGAAAAGAAAAGAAAAGAAAAAGCAGGTGTTGCAATACTAGTCTCTGATAAAACAGACTTTAAACCAACGAAGATCAAAAAAGACAAAGAAGAGCCTTACATAATGGTAAAGGGATCAATGCAACAAGAAGAGCTAATTATCCTAAATATATATACACCCAATACAGGAGCACCCAGAGTCAAAAAATAAGTTCTAACAGACCTACAAAGAGACTCAGATTCCCACACAATAATAATGGGAGTCTTTAACATCTTATTGTCAATATTAGGCAGATCAACAAGACAGAAAATTAACAAGGATATGCAGGACTTGAACTCAGGTCTGGATCAAGTGGACCTCATAGACATCTACAGAACTCTCCACCACAAATCAACAGAATATATATTCTTCTCGGCATCACATGGCACTAATTCTAAAATCAACCACATAATTGGAAACAAAACACTCTTCAGCAAAGGCAAAAGAATGGAAATCATAACAAACCATTTCTCAGACCACAGTGCAATCAAATTAGAACTCAGAATTAAGAAACTCACTCAAAACCACACAACTGTATGGAAACTGAACACCCTGCTCCTGAATGACTATTGGATAAATAATGAAATGAAGGCAGAAATAAAGATGTTCTTTGAAACCAATGAGAATGAAGACACAATGTACCAGAATTTCTGGGATGCATTTAAAGCAGTGTGTAGAAGGAAATTTATAGCACTAAATGCCCCAAAGAGAAAGCAGGAAAGATCTAAAATCAACACCCTAATGTCAAGATTAAAAGAACTAGAGGAGCAAGATCAAACAAATTCAAAAGCTAGCAGAAGACAAGAATTAACTAAGATCAGAGCAGAACTAAAGGAGACAGAGACACGCAAAACCCTTTAAAAAAACCAATGACTTCAGGAGCTGGTTTTTTGAAAAGATCAACAAAATAGACCTCTTGCCAGACTAATAAAGAAGAAAAGGGAGAAAAATCAAATAGACGCAATAAAAAATGATAAAGGCGATATCATCACTGATCCGATGGAAATACAAACTGCCATCAGAGAATACTATAAACACCTCTATGGAAATAAAACAGAAAATCTAGAAGAAATGGATATATTCCTGGACACTTACACCCTCCCAAGACTAAACCAGGAAGAAGTTGAATCCCTGAATAGACCAATAACAAGTTCTGGAATTGAGGCAGCAATTAATAGCCTACGAACCAAAAAAAAGTCCGGGACCAGATGGTTTCACAGCTGAATTCTACCAGAGGTACAAAGAGGAGCTGGTACCATTCCTTCTGAAACTATTCCAAACAATCCCAAAAGAGGGAATCCTCCCTAACTCATTTTATGAGGCCAAGTACTCTTTCATTAAATCATTCCAGGTTTCCACAATGATTTCAATGTCCATTTTGACAGTAATCTCTTCCAAAAATCTGCAACATTTTCTGCATTCTCACCATCACTATTTTTTAAAAAGTCAAAAAATAACAGATGCTGATGAGGTTGTGGAGAGAATGCTTATACACTGCTGATGGGACTGTAAATTAGTTTAGCCATTCTGGGAAGCAGACTGGCAATTTCTCAAAGAACTTAAAACAGAATTACCATTCAACCCAGCAATCCCACTATTGGGTATATACCCAAAGGAATATAAATCATTATAAAAATGTAATTTATGACTCTGTACTACTTACTATGACTATAATAGCACAAAGGAGGGGGAAAGGGACTGGAACTGTACTGAGACAAAGTTTATGTATACTCTGAAATTAAGTTGATTGATCCAAACTAGGTTGTTTCAAATAAGATATCAATTGTAACCCTCAGAGCAACTACTAAGAAAATAGTTAAAAAGTAAAGTAGAAGAAACAATAAGAAAATGAAAATGGAACACAAAATATAGCTACTTAATACAAAAGAAACAATATTTGAAGAATAGAGACACAAAAAGACATAAAACATACAATACACAAAAAGCAAACATAAATCCAACTTTATCAGTGATTACATTAAATGTAAATAGACTAAAATTCCAACCTAAGTTTCCAGTATTTCTAGAGCTATAGGTGAAAATATAGCGACTGCTTGAAAGACTGGAAGGGAAACTGTCCTCAGAGGAGAGCCAGGTTTTCAGTGAAGGAAAAAGATGAAGAGAATCACAATGAATTTCAAAAGTTACAAAAGAGTGGAAAAATAGTATTAAGAATAGGCAGAGCCTTATGGGGATTAGAGAGTGGGAGACAAAGAAAGACCTGCAATTAAGAGATTCTTGTGGTGTTCATGCAACAGGAATAAAAGCCATGAGGTGAGTCTTGGTGGATGGACTCAAGTCAGTGAGTTTAATGGAAGGGGTAGGTGTTTGTGGCTCTTTCCTGAATCCTGTTAATTGAGCAGAACATATTGAGAAACCATGGTCTCAGTTCAGAACTACTCGTGTTGGGGAAGGGGTAGGACTACTCTGACTGAGTGGGATCTTCCCCTTGGGTTCTATTAATAGGATTAAAGAGGACTGTGAAAAGCAAAGGTTGCTTAAAGTGTGTTAAAGTAGCATGAGTAAATTCCACCATAACATAATAGTTCTCACCCATAAGAGATATTTTGGGTGGTGATCCCTAGGGCCTGAAAAGTATCTCTCTCCATGGCCAGGTATGTAGACAGCATGGCAACTCAGAAAATAGAGCTCACTAAAAGGCCTCTGATGGTTAAAATGGCAAGGAAACTCCTTGGAGTAACATTTAGTTAAAAACTTGTAAGAAAAATTAAATATCTCATAATTTTGTATCTAAATTCCAGAATACACTTTTTTGTAAAAATGCTGTAATGAAATTATCGTGATACTTGGAGTCAACCAATGAAAGTTCAATGGTAAAACTGTGACAAACTTGAGTTAGTGTGTGACATGGAGTAATTTGCTAATCTTTTGAGACTTTATCTCTTTTGTCTTTTTCTGTATGTATGTGAGACAGGGTCTCACCCTTGTCACTCAGGCTGGAGTGCAGTGGTGCAATCTTGGCTTACTACAGCCTTAATTTCAGAGCTCAGGTGATCCTCTCAAGTAGCCTGAACTACAGGTGTGTGCTACCACATTCGGCTAATTTTTTGTATTTCTAGTAGAGACAGGGTTTTGCCATGTTGCCCAGGCTGGTTTTGAACCCCTGGGCTCAAGAAATCTGCCTGCCTTGGCCTCCCAAAATTCTGTGATTACAGCTGGAAGCTACCACACCTGGATCCTCATCTCTTATATAGGAGATTGAAATAGATACAAAGATTCTTTCAGTGTTAAAAATTTGTTATTTAAATGTTTCTCAGCAACTGGAAAATGCCATTCTAGTTAAAACACATTTTAAAATTCTATGACTTATAGAATTATACTTGAAAGCAAAATACCATAAATCAAATTTGGTTTTTTTTAAAGCATGCAATGCTTTACACTTGAAATTTTCACTAAAATTTCCTCAGGATTAATTCAAAATCTAGGGAGAAATTTGAAAGAAAGAGAAATACAGCTTAAACTGTATTTTCATTTTATGTGAAAAATGATAAATAACATTTTTTAAAAATTTTAAAAATCTATTTTAAAAATAAAATGATCAAATTGGAATGCAATAATGTTCTCATAATTCCTTGGACAGGCGTATTGTTTAGAGAATGTTGTCTGTTTGGAACTCAGTTGCAGATTTGAGTCAGATACAACTCCTCAAACAATACAAAGATTTTAAGGTATTTCATGAATGAGTATTTAGGTTTCTATGGCAAACCAAAGAAAGATCAGTCCAAATGTGCATCTGAAAAATACAGCAAGGCACAATTTACCTTCTTTCTTTTTTAGTAAACTGTCACTTAAAATAAAGGCAGCATCTTGATACTGTCAAATAATTTTGCTCATTTTTGCGCTAATGGAATCCATCATTCTGAGCGAACTGACACAAGAACAGAAAACCAAACACCGCATGTTCTCAATCATAAGTGAGTGAGAAATGTAAGTGAGAGACTTACATTTCACTGAGAAATGTTAAGTGTTCCATTACTGTCTGAGGATTAGTAACTGCTAGTAAAATAATTAAGAGAAATATTTAAATTACAAGGCATGATAGTAGCTGTGTTCTGATGTTTTCCCTAAATATACTGTACTAATTTTAAAATTTCAAAACCCTTTAAAAAAGGAACATTTTATATTTTTATGCTTCCATAAAATTAAGAGACTGATGATGTAGATAGCTAATGGGGGCTTACTAGTATATATTTTATTCTTTTGCTATATCTGCAATAAAAAAAGAGTTATTTTTCTCTCTTGTATTCAGCAGAAAACATTAAAATAAGAAAATCCTAAGGATAATTATTGGATAATCTAACATGACTTCTTTATTATTATTATTATACTTCAGGTACTGGGGTACATGTGCAGAACGTGCAAGTTTTCTACATAGGTATATACGTGCCATGGTGGTTTGCTGTATCCATCACCCTGTCATCTACATTAGGTATGTCTTCTAATGCTATCCCTCCCCTATCCCCTTATCCCCTGCTATTCCTCCCCTAGCGCCCACCTGCCAACAGGCCCCAGTGTGTGATGTTCCCCTCCCTGTGTGAGAATATGTGGTATTTGGTTTTTTGTTTTTGTGTCAGTTTGCTGCGAATGATGATTTCCAGCTTTATCCATGATCCTGCAAAGCACATGAACTCATTCTTTTTATGGCTGCATAGTATTTCATGGTGTATATATGCCACATTTTCTTTATCCAGTCTATCATTGATGGGCATTTGGGTTGGTTCTAAGTCTTTGCTATTGTGAACAGTGCTGCAATAAACATACATGTGCATGTGTCTTTATAGCAGAATGATTTATAATCCTTTGGGTATATACCCAGTAATGGGATTGCTGGGTCAAATGGTATTTCTAGTTCTAGATCCTTGCGGAATTGCCACACTGTCTTCCATAATGGTTGAACTAGTTTACACTCCTACCAACAGGGTAAAAGAATTCCTATTTCTCCAAATCTTCTCCAGCATCTGTTGTCTCCTGATTTTTAAATAATTGCCATTCTAACTGGCATGAGATGGTATATCAATGTGGTTTTGATTTGCATTTCTCTAATGACCAGTGATGATGAGCTTTTTTTCATGTTTGTTGGCTACATAAATGTCTTCTTTTGAGAAGTGTCTCTTCAGATCCTTTGTCCATTTTTAATGGGGTTGTTTTTTTCTTGTAAATTTGTGTAAGTTCTTTGTAGATTCTGGATATTAGCCCTTTGTCAAATGGGTAGATTGCAAAATTTTTTCCCATTCTGTCAGTTGCTGGTTCACTCTATTGATAGTTTCTTTTGCTGTGCAGAAGCTCTTTAGTTTAATTAGATCCCATTTGTCAACTCTGGCTTTTGTTACCATTGCTTTTGGTGTTTTAATCATGAAGTCCTTGCCCATGCCTATGTCCTGAATGGTATTGCCTAAGTTTTCTTCTATAGTTTTTATAGTGTTAGGTCTCATGTTTAAATCTTTAATCCATCTTGAGTTAATTTTTGTATAAGGTGTAAGGAAAGGATCCAGTTTCAGCTTTCTGCATATGGCTAGCCAGTTTTCCCAACACCATCTATTAAATAGGGAATCTGTTCCCCATTGCTTGTTTTTGTCAGGTTTGTCAAAGATCAGATGGTTGTAGTTGTGTGGCATTCTTTCTAAAGACTCTGTTCTGTTCTATTGGTCAATATCTCTGTTTTGGCACCAGTACCATGCTGTTTTGATTACTGTAGCCTTGTAGTATAGTTTGAAGTCCGGTAGCATGCTGCCTGCAGCTTTTTTTTTTTTTTTTTTTTTTTTGCTTAGGATTGTCTTGACTTTGCAGGCTCTTTTTTGTTCCATATGAAGTTTAAGGTAGTTTTTTTCCAGTTCTGTGTAGAAAATCAGTGGTAGCTTGATGGGGATAGCATTGATGTATAAATTACTTTGGGCAGTATGGCCATTTTCACAATATTGATTCTTCCTAACCATGAGCATGGAATGTTTTTCCATCTGTTTGTGTCCTCTCTTATTTCCTTGAGCAGTGGTTTGTAGTACTCCTTGAAGAGATCCTTCACATCCCTTGTTAGTTGTATTCCTAGATATTTTATTCTTTTTGTAGCAATTGTGAGTGGGAGTTACTCATAATTTGACTCTCTGTTTGTCTATTACTGGTGTATAGAAATGCTTGTGATTTTTCCACATTGATTTTGTATCCTCACTTCTTGGAAGAAATTCCTTTATGCATCTTTAAGGATTCTATTAATCATCATTAAGTAGATTAGGATTGGAAGAAGAAATGATCCAGCATCAACTACTAAGTTCAAAATTATTTTTGATGCTCTCTGAATGCATTATGCACTAGGTATCATTCTGGTAGGGTTTATAGAAAACTGCCTTTGATATTTCATTTTACCAAGGATGGTAGGGGAATCCATTTGAAAAGACATAAATATAAAGTCACTGAACAGTGCCTTTGTAATTGGCTTTCCATGCAACCTGAGGAAAATGTCTTAATCTCTATTTTTCAACAAGAAGTTAATTATTAATTCACATATCCACACACATATGTTAAACATTTATTAATAATTGTGGTCTACTTCTTTCACTGAATGCTCTGTGGGTTAGTCACTAACCTGAGGGTTATGAAGGTGTGGATGGGAGTTACATGTGGAAGAAAGCCATACGGGAGAAGATGAAGAGGAATCACCAGGAGGGCTTGCTGGTGCCTGTAAGGTCTCACTGGGTGGGGTTAGCCTAGTGCTGCCATCGGGTCCAGCATCTGGTCCTGGCACTGCATACTTTAACACAAAACTTTTTAGTAGCAGTTGGTTACTAGTCTCTGGATGATGGACTAATGTTAACCGAACCTCACTGCATACTTCTTTGTAAACCAAAATACAATGAATTCTTTCATAGAAAAGTGGGCAGTCCTTTTTCAGTGACCAAAATGATCAATGACACTACTCAAAGCATCCCAAAAGAGAAATTAGAATATGGCTGTCCCGACAAGGAATAAGGCAAAAGGAGGCTAGTATTCCTGAGGAGGACCTGAGTAACAAATGTGCTGACCTTACAGCAAAGAACTTGCTCTAGAATCCTCCTGTTCCCACAACTGAGACACTGCTTCATTTCTTTGCTTCTCCTCAACTTCTGTTGATACTTTTTTCTTCTTCTTCTTTTTTTTTTTTTTCAAGACAGTCTTGCTCTGTCACCCAGCTGGAGTGCAGTGGCACTATCCCAGCTCACCGCTCCCATGCACAAGCGATTCTCATGCATCAGCCTTCTGAGTAGGTGAGATTACAGGCATGTGCCACCACACCCAGCTAATTTTTGTATTTTTTTCAGTGGAGAGTGGGTTTCACCATGTTGGCCAGGCTGGTCTCGGACTCCTAACCTCAAGTGATCCGCCTGCCTCAGTCAAAGTGTATTCCCAAAATGCTGAGATTACAGGTGTGACCCACTGCGCTCAGCCCCAATACTTTCTTACTTAGATATAGATATTTCATATTCAGCCAAATTAGTTGTCCCTAGTGAAGGAGCTGTTCCAGGGCTCAGAGACATTCTGTCTCCTCCTGTCATGTGGTGATTTAAGTCATTTATTTCTCAAGGGAAAATGTTGTAACACCTACCTCTAAATTTTCTGGGGCATCTCACTATGCCTTTATATACTATCAGTAAAAGTTCTCAGCATGTCATGGGAGAAAATTTAAAGTATGATTTTTCTAGAATATTTGAAGAATATCAAAATACACAAAACTATAATTCAGAGCATAAAATTTTGTCAAAGTAACCAATGAATAGAAATACAGTAATTTAAAAGTTGCTCTAAATTTGCTAGAACACTTAAATCATAAGTTTAGATAGTAATAAAAAAATCTGTTTTTAGGTTGAGTGACAGTTTTTGAACATTTCAGGGAAGGTCTCTAGAAGCACAGGTATACTGGAGTTATTATTACCTGTGATCTTTTCTCTTAGCTGAATTAAAAAGTAAAATCTCAGTCAAATAAACCAAATGGTTCTGCACATTTGATTGGAGCAGGACTTATTATTATTATCTTAGATTCCTTTCTGTCAAGAAAAGTCTTAAGATCCCCTAACCCAAAAATAGCAAGGGTCTTGTAAGAAGAAGAAGGAAAGGATTAATAGATCTCATTTGAGATTTATCTGACTCCTGGCTCTTCTGGCCAGCTTCTGCCTGCCCTTGAAACTTCCCTAGCTTTATCTACAGATTATATTGGACTTGCCTTCACATTTCTTATTAGGGTTAGTCATATCCTTCTACTCTTTCGTCTTAGCTCTAACTCACAGTACTATGAGTTCTGTTGCATCTCCATCACAGCTTCTTAGGCTTAACCTCTGAGCCAGGTCACTGGATTCAGCTCAGTGCCAGCTGAATACAGGTTCCCCTGTATCCATGCTCCAGCCCTTCCACTTCTTACTGGACTGGAGATGTGGCTTGGGTCCCTCCTTTCCTGCTTGGATTTAACTCTGTCTGATCCAGAGGGTTATGATCTATAGGTTCCAAAATGTATTCAAATGTGGTCCAACATAGTCTTTAAGGAGTTGGGTCTCCAGCAACTTTGCATTGAGTACTACGTGATGTATTTAGAGGCAAGGCAGCTTCTTCCTATATACATTCCTTTAAGTTCCCAAGTCAGTTATTTCTTTAAGAGGAGAAGATAAATAAAAAATGTGTAAATGCCTTTCCTGCTGTACATGCCTCTTGTACAGGCCACTCAAGTGATGGCTGTTTTCTTTTCCGTACCCCTCACATGATTGGGCCAGGAGGACAGATAGGTGTCTATGTTTCTCTTTAGTATTGCCTCCAGACCATTATCTTGCACCTCTTTATAAAAACATGCAACTTTAAATTTCATGTCATCAGAGTATACTACCTACAACCTGTCTCTGATGCAGTCAATAATATACGATCCTCTCGGTCACCTCCCCTCATCCCTTAACTTCAAGATCATCATCTTATCTTCAGCACTGCTTTTTTACTTTTTTTTTTTTTTTTTTTTTTTTTTTACTTTTTTACCTTCTTCGGAGACAGGGTCTCACTCTGTTGTCCCAGGCTAGAGTGCAGTGGCATGATCTCAGCTCACTGCAGCCTCTGCCTCCCAGGTTCAAATGATTCTTGTGTCTCAGCCTCCAAGTAGCTGGGATTACAGGCTTGTGCCACCATGCCTGGCTAACTTTTGTATTTTTTAGTAGAGATGCGGTTTTGCCATGTTTTGCCTTGGCCTCCTAAAGTGCTGAGATTACAGGTATGAGATATCACACCTGGCCCTCTTGGTGATTTTAATACATGCAAAGATGATTGTATCACTTTGATGGATAGGCCCTGGACTAACTGCCCTCCAATGACCTTTTGTTCCTCTGTCCCTCAGTCTCTCACTGATGGTCATCACAGATCCCGACATTATCAATAACTATGACCCCTCCATAATCTCAATTTAAAACATTGCACTTTCTATCACTTACAGTCTTTCCAGCATATATCTGCTGGCACTTCAATTACAAAATCATTTGACTTACCTTGAGACCCTCAATTCATTTATCCTATCCTACTTGGATAGCATAGGAATCTAACTTTATATCCTTTCTTAGATTGAATTCCATGGTCAAAGATTGTAATTACTCATCATGCACACTCTTAACACCACTGTCGCCTTTTTACTTTATTATAATCATACTCATTTTGCTAAAATGTAACCATAGGTAGTTCCAACTCTCCATTAGTCTTTGTCTGTATTTTAGCAGCTGAATATGGCTAGAGAAAACCATACAACCATGCCTATTAATCTAGTTTTAAATTTATGATCCCAAGTCTCATGTATACTGTTTAGAAATCAATCCATATTCCTCGGCTTTATTCATTCCCTTACTCTACTAAATAACTATTTCACATTAGTTCTTTTCTCAAGCCTCCAATATATCTACCTCACTCCCAAATTATGATGTTGCTGCAAGTTCACTAAGAAATATGAAACAACAGATGCCAAATTTCCTCCATCACATCTAATCCCTTTCTGCAGCTAGTTTGTATCCTCTCCCTTCTCTTCTGTACTATGGATGAGCTATTTACTCTCTCTTCTCTGTGTTTCTCTGTTTCTATGTCACTCTCTGTTTCTCTCTCTCTCTCTTTCTGTCTCTCTCTCTCTCTCTGTGTGTTTTTCCCTGCCTCATCTCTACTGGATAATTCTCATTAGCATGCAACAATTTAATTTCCCCATCTTAAAAAAAAAGTTATCCTCCCCTTGACACCACTTTATCTCCCATCTACTACCCCATTTTCTCTCTTCTGTTTACAGTAAAACCTTTTGAAAGACTTGGCTATAACTTGCTGCCTCCAATTTCTTTCTTTCCTTTCTTTCTTTCCCTCTTTCTTTTCTTTTCTTTCATCTTGCTCTGTCCCCCAGGCTGGAGTGCAGTGGCGCCATCTCCACTCACTGCAACCTCCACCTGCAGGGTTCAAGTGATTCTTCTGCCTCAGCCTCCTGAGTAGTTGGGACTACAGGTGCCTGCTACCATGCCCAGCTAATTTTTGTATTTTTAGTAGAGAGGGGGTTTCACCATGTTGGCCAGGTTGGCGTCGAACTCCTGGCCTCAGGTGATCCACCCACCTTGATCTCCCAGAATGCTGAGATTACAGGAGTGAGCCACTCCCATTATTCTTAATTCTACTCCTTTCAGGTTTTTGCTTCCACCATTTCATCATAACTTCTCATATCTTTCACAAATGATATTGGGAAAACTGTGTATCCAGAAACAAAAGAATGAAGTTGGATCCATATTCTATACCATATAGAAAAAAATGGATTAACTCAAAATGGATTAAAGGCTGAAATGCAAGACATAGAACTATAAAACTTTTTTTTTTAATGGGGAAATATGTATGTCATTAGATTTCATGGTGACTTCTTGGATATGACACCAAAAGCACAAACACCTAAAAAATAAATAAATTGGACTACATCAAAATTAGGAACTTCTGTGCATCAAAGACAATAAACAGAGTGAAAAGCAACCTGTAGAATGGGAGAAAATATTTGCAAATCATATATCTGATAATGGGTTAATATCTAGGATATATAACCATGGGTTAATATCTAGGATATATAAAGAACTCTTATATATAAAGAGGCCAACAATAACAAAAACAAATAACCTAAATAAATAACCCCCAGATATTTAAAAATGGCCAAAGGGCTTGTATTGACCTTTCTCCAAAGAATATATACAAATGGACAAGAAGCATGTGGAAAAAATACTCAACATTACCAATGATTTGGAAAATGCAAATTAAAACCAAATTAAAATTAAACATTATCTTACAACCATTAGGACAACTACCACAAAAACAAAGAAAAACAAAAAAATAACAAGTGTTGGCAAAGATGTAGAAAATGTGGAACTCTTGTGCACTGTTGATGGGAATGTAAAATGGCCCAGCTACTATGGAAAACAGTACAGCAATTTTTCAAAAAATTAAAAATAGAATTACCATATGGCCAAGCAAACTCACTTCTGGGTATATGTTCAAAAGAATTAAAAGCAGATTCTCAAAGAGATATTTGCACACTGGTATTCATAGAAGCATTATTTAAAATAGCCAGAAGATGAAGGCAACCCAGTGTACATAGATGGATCAATGGATAAACAAAATGTGGTACATGTATACAATGGAATCCTACTCGACCCCAAGAAAGAAAAAAATTCTGGCCAGGCATGGTAGTTCACAGCTGTAATCCCAGCACTTTGGGAGGCCAAAGCAGGTGGATCATTTGAGGTCTGGAGTTCAAAACCAGCCTGGTCAACATGGAGAAACCCTATCTCTACTAAAAAATACAGAATTAGGCAGGCATGGTGGTGCATACCTGTAATCCCCGCTACTCGGGAGGCTGAGGCAGGAGAATCACTTGAACATGGGAGGCAGAGGTTGCAGTGAGCCAAGGTTGTGTCATTGCACTCCAGTCTGGACAACAAGAGTAAAACTCCATCTCAAAAAAAAAAAAAAGAAAGAAGAAAATTCTGACACATCGTACAACATGGATGAACCTGAAGGATATAAAATAATCCAGTCACCAGTCACAGTAAGACAAATACTGCATGATTCCATTTATATGAGGTATCCAGAGTAGTCAAATTTATGGAAATAGAAAGTATATTGGTAGTTCCTAGGGACTGGGAGAAGGGAAAAATGAGAAACTGTTGTTTCATGGGTAAAGAGTTTCACTTTTGCAAAATGGAAAATAATGAAGGTTGGTTGTACAACAATGCGAATATTCTTAACACTTCTGAACTGTACACTTAAAATGGTTAAGATTGTAAATTTTATGTTATGTGCATTTTGCTATAATTAAAAATAAACACTAAAAAATATTTTCTATCAAGGTCACTAATGACTTACATATTGTTATGAGACATTGATCACCACCTGCAGAGGTCTGTCCTGCAGACGCTGACTCATCAATGGATGAATGAAATACACACTCACACGGTAGAGTACAGTGTAAGAGTCAGGCTAGGGAGTTATCAGCTGTTCTCAGAGGGTGATTGCAGCTAGCCAATGACTATTCTCTGTTCCTCCTCGCATTTATTCAGTATAGATTTAATAATGGAGGTTCTAAGTCAACACACTTGTGGATAATTAACATGGTTAAGAGTGGTTTTACAAATGATAAAAAGTTTTGGTTCCAGGGCCCAGAGTAAACACCATTAACGAGCAATTCCCCTTCAATCTCCCCCTGAGAGGGGCATCCAGCACAAAGTTTACATGAGTAAACTGCGTAGAGACAAAGGAATGTGGGGTAAAAAGACTTAACTGGGGAAGATTTTAATATATCCCTAATCTTCACCCTATGACCTAATGCTCTAATGTAAGAACTGGCTGCCTTCAGCCAGTCTCCTTAAAACCTTTCGGCCTTCCAAAAGCTTTAAGACTATAATCTTACACTTTCCCTAATATTTCCCTTAATATTTTGCCAACCATCCTGAATCTCAACATTGCTAAATGCAATGATTAATTGTAAATCCTCATCTTACTGAAGCTGTTAGCAGCATTTGATACAATTGATTGCTCTCTTCTTTATTTGCTTTTCTTATTTGGCTTCCAACTACAAACATGGTTTCCTGTTATTTCTCTTCTTAGTATTTGTTCTCTTTTCCTTAACACTAAATGCTGGAGTTCCCCAAGAGTCTGTCTTCAGTCTTTTCCATTTCTGGCTCTCTCTTTCATTAATCACATCCAGTCTCAAGATTTAAAATACCATCTCTGTGCTGAGGAGCCTAAATTTTTATCACTATCTCCTCTTTCACTTCTGACTATCGATTTGTATTTTCAGTATCTCCATTTGTATATCTAGTTGATACCTCAGTCTTAACATATCCAAAATGAAAAAAACTTGATTGTATCTTTTATTTTCTTTCACACCACGTATCTTATCTGTAAGCAAGTTTTGTTGGCTTTACCATCAAAAAAATACAGAATCCAATGACTTATAATCTCCATTGTGGTCAATCTGTCCAAATCACTCTATTTCTTGTATAGATTGTCTCAATCATCTCTTGGCTGATTTACTCTAACATGGTAGCCAGAATGATGCTGTTGAAGAATCCTGACTTGTTCACTCTTGCACTCTGCTGACTGACTTTATCATACCTTCACCTTTCTCATCATACATCCAATACTCCCTTCCACATCATAACTCTCTACTGATGTCCTCGCACTAATATTGCCACCCTGTCTTCTCAAAACTCTTTAATGGCTTTCCATCTCACCAGAATAAAAGTCAAAGTCCTTACAAAGACCTACCAAGTTACCCATCCAGCTTTGTCTTCTATAGGGTTTGACTTTACCCCTTTGCTTAATATACTCCAGCCACCCTGCATACTTTTTAATTTCTTGAACATTCGGGACAAGGTCTATCTCAGGCTGTTTGCATTGGTTGTTCCTTCTATCTGAAATGCTTACCCCTAGATCTCTGCGTGGCACACCCTTACTTCTTTCAAGTCTGATTGAAATATCTCTCAATGAGGCTTTCCTTGATTATCCTATTTAAAATTCCAACCTTCCCTCAAAACTTCCTTTTACTTTTTCTTCGTTATCATTCTTCATAGCACTTGTCACCATCTGACACACAATATATTTGTCTTATTTATCTTTTTTAACGTCTCCTTCCTACTAGAATGTAAGATCAAGAAAGACAGGTATTTTTGTCTTTTGTTCACTACTCTCGACCCAGTGCCTAAACAGTCCCTGGAACACAGTAATTCTCAACAAGTATTTGTTGAATGACTTCATAAACATTTGTCATTCAGTAACCGGTGTAAAGTAACATAATGTTTTATATTATTTTACCTTAGAAATATCACCGTGGAAGGATCATTGGAAGCATACCATGTTTATTGTTTATTCTGCATTAAAAAAAAATCAGCATTTATGTTGACTTAAACTCTCTAATTCCATTAAATAATGTTTTGAGGGTAAAGTCTATGTCTGTTACCTCTCCATTAATAAGGTTGTGCCTGCACTGAGAGAGCCCATTTTTACTCCTGTGCTGAGGACATAGAGCATACTGAAATACTTTTCTGTTCTTTGAGAAAGTATTCTCCACAATCTCTTAGTTTTGAGTCCCCTGCGGTTTTTTTTAAAAGCACCTTCTTAATAAGTTCTTTCTAAATTAAGCCCAACCATTCTTTCAACAAACGGTTTATAGAGTTGGATTACCTTAGGCACTGTCATAGGAACACAGAAGTGGATTCTGCCCTCAAGTAGCTTAGAGTCCAGTAGAGGAAATGGGTTATCTACATAGTAGAGAAAAATACAGTATCATAATACAACTCAGCCAGCACATGGTAAGTAACTTGAGGTATGTAGAGGGTCCTATCTCTGGCTGCAAAGCAGAGCATCTTCCCTTAGAGTAGCCAATAATGAGAAAGGAATAGAGAATTTGAAAATAGGGTGAGAATTTGGGGCAATTATTAAAAGAATAATGGGTGTGGCTGTTTAGAGCCCTGATGAAAAACCAGATTAAATTGAAATGGACAATGTGTGGTTAGTTAATAAATCAGATTTACAATATTGCCAGTTCAAACAATAAGCATTAGATAAATGTAGATCACAAGAAAGATAAAAAGAAGTATAATAAATCTATTATGTCCTAGTTACTTTGTAGAGGCATATTTTGTAGGTAGAGTTCAATTTTGAAGCTTAGTGACTTAGTATGCTAATTTGCAAGATGCATATTTCTCTGAATTCATAGCCATAATTTATGAAACTAGGGCCATTTAAGATTTATTTGGATGCAGTCTTTAGAAAATAACATTGTATTTTCTTTCACACCACTCCCAGCAGACACGTGCTGTGGCTGTTGTTGATTGAGGACCACAATTCTAGCCACAGGAGATTATCTTCAGCATTTTATTTCTGAGGGGTTGGCAAAATATTCCTGAAGACAAAAATCCAGCCAGCTGCCTGATTGTATAAATAAAGTTTTATTGGAAGACAGCCACGCCTCCCATTCATTTACATAATATCATCAGTGCTGCTTCTGCATTACAACAGAAGAGTTAATTAGTTGCAACAGAGACTGGAGACCATATGGCCCACAAAGTATACTATACTTACCATCTGATTCATTACAAAAAATGCCTATGAATCCTGGTCTGTTGTTTCCATTATCCCATTGACTCTTCACTAGGGACTCGACTGAAGATTAGAAAAACTCAAAAAGTATAGGGAACAATAATCAGTGGAATCTCAGCTTTTTTTTTTTTTTAGCTTTTGAACTATTTGACTTATTTAAAACATCCTGAATTTTCCCTGTACTGATTTTAAACCAATCAGTGTTACCTTTTTTAGTCACATGGAAAGACAGCTATGGTGCAGTGAAAATAGCACTTGAAATAACTGTTGAAGATCTGGATTCAGGTTCTCCACTGTCAATTAATAGCTCTGTAACCTTGGACAAGTCACTCAAAAATCAAAGTCTGTGAAGCCAGACATTAAAATAAGGGGAGAAATATTTTGGACAACTAGCTATAAAGATCAAAAGAGATAATAAAAGTAAAGGAGCTTTAGAAATTAAATAATTATTTCATTATCAAACTTGTTCATAATTCTAAGAATGTGTACAGCGTATTTGTTAAGAGAGCAGGTTTTGTTGTTAGATTGATTTGAATAATACATTGTTATAAATATTAATTGAGATAATTTTTGTAAAGCAGATAGCACAATGCCTGGCACCATCAGCTCTTCTGTATTTTATTACCATCATTATTATGAAACAACTAGCATTTGTCTTTCATAGATATTAATTTGTTAATGCTCTCAGCTGTTAGCCAATCTTCGAATGCTCTAATACTGGCTAATAAAAGGCGAAGACTATTCAGTATGCAGGGCAAACAATCACATTCCAGAGTTTGTGTATGTGTGCTTCAACTGACTACCATTCCCTGATACAAAAGGTTATCGTCTAAGTCTCTTAAATCTTAATTTAATCTTCTTTCCACTGTTATGTTTCATCCATTTTTACTGGTGTTTATTTTTATGTGCATAATACATTTCTGTTTATTATTTCCTATCTCCCACTGCTTTCCATTAATACATGGGAAAATGAGTAAATAGATTTTTTTCCCTCAGGACCATATGCTATTACAATTCCTAAGTTAGCCTGATATGAATGTTATTCACTTTTAGCAAAACTAAGATGATAAAGGACCACAAAAATCTTAGTCCATTAATTCAGAGAGAAAAAATATATAAATATTAGCATTCTAATAACAGCAAAAGATGACATTTGAACACTTCTCTAGGAGATTGCAAAATATAACATTAATTTTAAAATTGCTTTGGAATTTGTAATCAAGTGAAGACTAGAATCATTAAGAAATTATTTTGATCACATCATAAAAGTTAAGAAACCTAGGTATTCTAATCGGTAGCCAGAGCAGGACAAGAACTCTCTTCTCCCGTTTCTGAAATATAACCTCACTTCTTGCCACCAGTGACTCTCTGTATCATGTTGCACTCTAAGGAGCCAGTGGATCTCCATTGCCTTCACCAGGAGAACTTGAGGCACTCTAGCCTGGGAGATGGAACATGCTCTTGTCTTGGAAAATAAAATAAAAAATAAAAGAGGGAATCTGGCCAACATACCCAATTGGCCTGATCTGACAAACACTAGCAACAACACTATGAATAGACAAAAGACTTTGTATTTATTTTTGTCTGTATTGAAGAACTAGGAGATCTCAGAAGTTTTACAATGAAAGAGGAACAAATACTGAGATTCTAGCAAAACAAACCAAAGAAAAAAACTCTTCCAGACTTAAAATTTTGAAGGAGTATATCATTTAACAAGTGCTCCCTCCTCTACTAATCTGTCTCTTTCTTCTGGTGTCTTTTATCTGAGTTAGATGACTGAGAAGTTAAAGGGAACAGCACAGTCACCACAATAGACCTCCCTCACTTCTAATACCAACTGCAAGTTCAGAGGATTCCCAGAATGACCCTCAAGTTAGATAACTTGCTGGACTCACAGAATTTACTGAATGCAATTTTCCTTACAGTTATGGCTTATTATAGGGAAAGATACAGATTAAAATCAGTTAAAGGATGAAGCGTTAGGGCAGATTCCTAGGCAGTATCAAATGTGGAGTTTCCATTATCTTTGCTCTGTAGAGTCAGGACACATTCCTTTCCTGGAAATATGAAATTGAAGTGTGGCAATATGCATAGAGTATTGACAACCAGGGAAGTTTGCCTGAGCCTCTGTGCCCAGACCTCTCACTGGGGCTCCATCACATAGACTTGATTGATTGTCCATATGATTAATCTGTGTCTCCTGGTCAACTCATATTATGTGACCCAAAGCCCCCACCTTAAGTCACATTTTTACTATCAGGCCAGCCAAAGGTCTCCATCCTAAATCAACATTCTTACTATCTGTTGTTACTAGCCTCACCCTGAGATGCAGAGTGGGCAGCCTCCACCCTAAATTACATTGTTACGCTGCGAGATCCAAGGCCCCCACACAAACAAAGACACTCCTCTCAGGCACGATATTACAAGAATTTAGAGATTGCCTCACAAAAATCAAGGACAAAAGCCAAATGTCTTTTTGAACAAGGGTAAATACTTTCCTACCTATCACCTGCATGTAATCCTCTCCTCAAGCGTCTCTGCTTTCTTTCAGAAACCCTACCCCAGGCTTGCCTAACCCATGGCCCACGGGCCTCATGTGGCCCAGGACAGCTTTGAATGCCAGCCAACACAAACTCATAAGCTTTCTTAAAACATAATGAGTTGTTTATTTTCAAGCTTATCAGCTATTGTTAGTGTTCATGAATTTATGCATGGCCCAAGACAGTTCTTCTTCCAGTGTGGCCCAGGGAAGCCCAAAGATTAGATACCCCTGCTCTACACCTATCCACAAGGTAAAATATTATCACCTAGCTCATTTTCTTATTGTTTAAACTAGAGGAAAGCCTTAGTTTTAGGTTTCTTCTGCCCAATCCTGACAGACTAGGTGGTAGTCAAGATGAGATATGAGTCAAATCTCCAATATAGGCAGGTATACATTTCTTTAATTCTGTATAACTGAAGCCAAACTTCTTCACAGTTTCTTCTTTCTGCTCGGTAGTAGTAAGAACAAAACACAAAAAAATATTAACAATGACACACCAACAAAATTGCTCTATTTTTTTCTCCTTCAGGTTACTCAGTTTATGGTTTAAAAGTTTCATTTGCATATTCAGTCAATTTAAGTTATAAATTTACTTAAACTGAAATTGTCCTTTCAGGGCTACTCTCTTTTTTTAATGGTTATCCCTGCCCCATCTTCCTCCTTGGACAATGTTTGGGTATTGTGGGAAACTTGGTGAGAGAAGCAGAAAGACATCTGGTTTACCTGCTCTTTACTAAACCGCACTGACTCTTCTCAAGATAACCCATTCCAATTTGTCTTAGGATAAGTCCCTTTATCCTTACTATACTCACTGATGATATAAGTTCAGCATAGGTAGTTCAAGATGATCAGGAATTCAGCTAAAGACTTGGAATAATGGGAGCATGAGAAAGTTAAGAAATTCCTCCCACAGACAGTAAGTATAAAAATCAAGCAAGATTATTTAAAACAACAAGTTTAAAGACCTGGAAACTACCCTACATAATATACAAAAATATTTGTTTAATTAAAAAAAAGGCAGGAGAGAAAAATGAGATAAAACAAATCGAAAACAATTTTTTAAATGGCAGACCAAATCCAATCATTTCAAGAATGACCTTAACTGTAAATGGACTGTGCATTTCAAAAACAGAGAGTGCCAGACTGGATGAAAACAAAAGTTACATTTTAAATATGCATAACCAGATTTAAGTAAGTAAAAGGAGGCTGAGCATGATGACTCCTGCCTGTAATCCCAGCACTTTGGGAGGCTGAGGCAGGCAGATCACTGGAGGTCAGGAGTTTGAGACCAGCCTGGCCAACATGGTGAAATCTCATCTCTACTGAAAATACAAAAATTAGCTGGGCATGGTGATACATGCCTGTAGTCCTTGAGAGCTGAGGCAGGAGAATCGCTTGAACCTGGGAGGTGGAGGTTACAGTAAGCCAAGATCGCTCCACTACATTTCAGCCTGGGTGGCAGAGACAGACTTTGTCTCAAAAAAATGAAAAAAGTTATTAAAAGGATAGAAGAATGTATACCACATAGACAATAATTATAAGAAAACTAAAATGATTACATTAACATTATATATAAAATATGTATTAAGACAGAGAATATTCTAGAGACAAACAGATGTATTGCATAATTAAAGGAATGTATTCATCAGGAAGATATAAAAGTTATAAATTTATATTTTTCTAGTGACAGAGTACCATAATGCACAGACAGAATCAAAAAGAAAGCAGACAAACCCACAACTATAGTTTGAGATTTCAATACTCCTTTCTCAAAAATTTATAGAACTAGATAGAAGACAGTAAGGATATAGACCTTGAACAGTACTAGCAACCAACTGGATTTAATTGATCTTTATAGGACACTTCATCTGTCGTCTGGTGAATATACATTATTTTCAAGTGCACATGTAGTGTTCACCAAAATAAACCGTATTATAGGACATAAAATAAGTGTCAATAAATTTAAAGGGATCTGAATCATATAGTATACATTCTCTGACTATATAAAATTAGAAATCAGTAACACAGCTATGTGAAAAATCCCTAAGTATTTGAAAATTAAAGACAATAATGCTAAATAGCCCATAGGTAAAAGAAGAAATCACTAGGAAAATTAAAGATATTTTTAACTGAAAGAAAATAAAAATACAACATCAAAATTAGTAAGATACATCTAAGGAGGTGCTTAGAGAAAAATGTATAGCTTTAAATGCATATATTAGAAAAATCAGAAAGGTAGCATCAATGACCAAAGCTTCCACTTTAAGAAGCTAGAAAAAAAAGGAGTAAAAAATAACAAAATTGAAGGAAAACATAATAAATGAATAAAGATAAGAGTAGATATGAATGAAATATAAAATGACCAAGAAAAAAAATCAATGTAACAAAAACCTAGTGCTCTGAAATGATAAATAAAATGTGTAAATCTTTAGCCATACTGATCAATAAATAAAGAGAGACACAGATTTCCAGTATTAGGAATAAAAGACATGGCATCACTATAGACTTTACAGCTACCAGAAGGATAACAGAAGGATAATAAGCTAATATTGGAAGATTTTTATGCAAATTAACTTGACAACATGGATAAAAATGACTAGAACTTTTAGTAATACGTAAAATAGAAATGGCAAGAAGGGAAATCTATGCCTTGTTCCTGATTTTAGAGCAGGGGTCCCCAACCTGCAGGCCATGGACTGGTATAGGTCCATGGCCTGTTAGGAACCTGGCTGTACAGCCAGAGATGAGTGTATTTACGGCCATTCTCTACTGCTCTCATTACCACCTGAGCTCCACCTTCTGTCACATCAGTGGCAGCATTAGATTCTCGTAGGAGCACAAACCCCATTGTGAATTGGGCATGTGAGGGATCTAGGTTGCATACTCCTTATGACAGTCTAATGTCTGATGATCTGTCACTGTTCCCCAGATGGAACTGTCTGGTTGCATGTCCCCAGATGTTCCCTATATAGAACCGTCTGGTTGCACAAAAACAAGCTCAGGGATCCTAATGATTCTACATTATGGTGAGTTGTGTAATTATTTCATAACATGTTACAATGTAATAATAATAGAAATAAAGTACATAATAAACGTAATGCGCTTGAATCATCCTGAAACCATCCCTTTTTCCCTGGTGCAAGGAAAAATTGTGTTCCATGAAACCAGTCCCTGGTGCCAAAAAGGTTGCGGACCCCTGTTTTAAAGGATCAAGAACTATTGCGTTCACCATTGAGTGTGATATTAGCTGTGGCCTTTTATATATGGCCCTTAATGTGTTGAAGTATGTTTCTTCTTTACCTAATTTTTTGAGAGTTTTTTCTAATAAAAGGAAGTCGAATTTTGTCAAATACTTTTTCTGTGTCTATTGAAATTATCATGTGATGTTATCTTTTTAATGTGCTGTATCACAATAGTTGATTTTTACATGTTGAGCCATCCTGCATCTCAGCTGTAAATTCCACCTGATCATGATGTATTATCTTTTCAATGTGCTATTGACTTCAGTTTGCTACTGTTTTATTGAGAATTTTTCATCTATGTTCATAAGGGATATTGGTCTGTAGTTTTCATTTTTTCTGGTATCTTTGTTTGGCTTTGGTATCAGAGTAATGCTGGCCTTATAAAATGAGTCTGGAAGTGTTCCCCCCTTCTTAAATTTTCTGAAAATGTTTGAGAAGACTTGGTGTTAATTCTTCTTTAAATGTTTGCTGGAATCCACATGTAAATGCATCTGGTCCTGAGCTTGCTTTTGTTGAGAAATTTTTGATTACTGATTCAATGTCCATTCTAGTGCAGATCTGTTCAGACTTTCTGTTTATTCATGATTAAGTCTTGGTAGGTTGTATGTTTCTAGGAACTGTTTGTTTCTTTTAGGTTATCCAGTTTATTGGTACATAATTGTTCATAGTAGTCTCTATGATCCTTTTTTTTTTAATGTAGTCTCAGTTGAAATGTCATTTGTGACTTGAGCCTTTTATTTTTTCTCTTAATTAGTCTAAAAATTTGTCAAAATCCTTTTTCAAAAAATTAACTCTTCGCTTTAATTTTTTCTGTTTTTCTTTTTTCTATTTTGTTTGTTCCCTAATCATTGTTTCCTTTCTTCTGTTAACTTCGCACTTAGTTTTTTCTGCCTTTTCCATCTCTTTGAGTTGTAAAAGTTGTTTACAAGTTTTCTTTTTCTGTTAATCTAGGTATTTATCACTATAAATGTCTCTCTTAGAACTTCTTTTGCTATATCTCATAAGATTTATTACATTATGTTTTTGTTTTCATTTGTCTCAAGATATTTTCTAATTTTTTTTTGTTATTTCTTTTTTGACCTAATGGTTGGTTAAGTGTATGTTGTTTAATTTCCACATATTTTAGAATTTTTCAGTTTTCCTTCTGCTATTGAATTTTAGCTTCACTTAATTGTGGTTAGTAAAGTAAATCATACTTGTTATGATTTCAATCTTCTTGTATTTGTTAAGACTTATTTTGTGACCTAACATTTGCTAGATCTATCCTAGAGAAAGTTTCATATGTATTTGAAAAAAGTGTGTAGTCTGCTGTTTTTGGATGAACTGTTCTGCATATGACTGTTAGATCTATTTGGTTAATAGTATTGTTCAAATCCTCTGTTTCTTTATTAGTCTTCTGTCTGGTTATTCTATTCATTATTGAAAATGTGGTATTTAGGTCTCTTACTATTATTGTAAGGTTGTCTATTTCTCCCTTCAGTTACTTGAATGTTCACTTTTTATATATAGTCTGATATTTAGTACCAATACCAATATACATTTGTACTTGTGATTTTTTTCCTAGTGGGTGGACTCATTTATTATCACATAATGCCCTTCTTTGTATCTTGTTGACAATTATAACTTAAAGTCTATTTTTTTCCTGTTATAAGTGCAGCCACCCATTCTCTCTTTTGGTTGCTATTTGCATGGAATACAGTATACTGTGTTTGTCTATATATTTATTTTTACAAGCCAATTTTATATTTTCTTATATTACCCTTTGCTGTTTAACATTTTTTATTTCATCTTTGAGAATTACTTTAACATTTCTTATAAGTCTAGTCATGATGAACTCCCTCAGCTTTTGTTTGAAAGATAGTTATGGCACATATGGTATTCTTGGTTGGAAATATTCTTTCAGCAATTTGTATTTATCATCCCCCTTCTGGTCTGCAAGGATTTTGCTGTAACATTTTCTAGTAGTCTTAAGGATATTCTCTTGTATATAAGAAGTCATTTTCTTTTTGCTGCTTTCAAAATTCTCTTTGACTTTTGACAATTTGATTATAATGTGACTTGGTGTAAATTTCTTTGGGTTCATCCTATTTGGTGTTCTTTGAGCTTCTTAAGTATGGTGTCTATTTCCCTCTCTAGATTTTGGAAGGAATCAGTCCAGTCAGAGATTTTGGAGGCTTCTAACAATTCTTTCCCTTTCCAAGGAGAAGCAGAAGCTATGGGTTTTTGTCTGTTTACTCTGTGCAGAGCTGAAGGGTGGGGAGCTATGGTGTCTACTAGTCCATGCTACTGTCTTTATTCTCTCCCAGGAGGTCAGACTATACTAGACCTGCCAAAGTTCCAAGACTGGCAAGTCTGATGATATGTCTTAAGAAGTCTCAGAGAAGTTGAGGCATTGGATGTTCAGATTAAATCTTTCCCTTTTCAGGGGGATGCTGGGAGCTGGGATATTTTTTATTCAGTCATCTTTTGCTGATCAAAGGAGAAGATCTATGGTATCTACCAGCCCAGTGTGTCACCATTTCCATTCTTCCTCAAGCAACTAGACTAGGCTGGTCCTGTCAGAGGACTACTAATGGAAAGACAGAACTCAGTCCTCTGGGGACCCTCCTCAGAAAAGTTGGAACTCTGTGCATGTAAACTAGTCCCTTTCCACCCCTAGGAGAAGTTGAGAGCTAGAGAATCTCCTCTTGATTGTATGGTGTCATTGCTGGGGTTTTGGGTTCTGACAAGAAGATATTCTGAATCTCCTTTTTAGTATTGGTGAGTCTGGTTTCCCATGTACAGGAGCCTTTCAGTTATTTTCTTTCAGAATTTCTCACAAAAGAATTTATTCATGAATTTTTGCTGAATCAGTGTGTTTATGGGGAGAAGGACCCAGGACTTCTTATTCTGCCATCTTTCTTTAGTTCTTAATCCAAGGCTATATCTGACCTTTCCCTTTTTCCTTCCTCAGAAATGAGAAACACCACCGATTTACTAGAAGAAATGAGAGCTGCAAAGCAACTAAAATGTTGTCAGTAAAGAAATTATGTTAGCTATAAATTCCAAGGTATTAAATAACTTTGCTGTCTAATCTCATGTTATAGTTTTGGATTTTTTTAAAGGATTATATGCACCCCCCACTACCACCATCATTATTATTTTGCTGAGAATAATTTAACTTCCATTTCCTGCCTGAGGCCTGGGTGCATTATTATAGGAACTATATTTGCTGCTAAAGTTGATTCTTCTGGTATTTTGGTGAAATCAGAAATTCTGCCATTTCCAATGCACCAACTCGAATTACATTCTTTTGAATCTGGTGTGCTTTTAATAAAAGGAGGGAAAGAAGATTTTTTTTTTCAATTTATCTTATCACAGTTACATAGAACTGTTTTCCATTCCCTCTAGGAAGCCATGAAATTAGTGCAAGTAATCTATGGATTCAAATACTAGTCAGAGCATTTATTGTAGGCTGACTAAGCAGAATGTCTCATGTATATGTAAGCTTCTGTCTTTCAACTGCATGTAGGTTTTACTACAATTGACAAAATACAAGTAATTGAAAGTACTACTAAATTCATAGAAGCTATTTGTTATATATTTTCCAAACTAATGGATAAGAACTGTAATTAATATGAGATTTCATTATTTTGTTGTTGCTATTATAAAGAAAGTAATTTTTCATGAATGAAAGTTTGGGTACCCTAATCTATTCTCATTGCTTTACCTACCTTAAGAAGCAATTTTAGATTGGAATGTCTCCTTTATTAAAGAATCTTTTTAGTTTTGTATGTTATTCCAATCTGAATCTTAATTCCAGCAGCATGATTTCTAGTCCCCTCTGGCAGTCAGAGCATTACAATCTTGGAAGATTTACTGCCTGCAAAGAATTCTAGGAGAGGCATACAATTTTTTACCACATTCTCAGCCAAGAATAGTTATTTTACTCCTACAGCTTTATGTAATGGGAGTGTACTTTTCAAGTCTGCCCATTTTGGCCATCAGAATGTTTTTGTAGAGTACCATTTTTTTATTATAAAAATGACATATTAGGGCTTTCTGCCTGTGGATGCCACTGAAGAAACATCACTAAAGTCTCTCTTCCCACTCCCATCATGTCTACATCAGAGTCTTGTAAAGAGCCCAAACAGCTGTGGAAGCCCCTCGTTGGAGGATTGACCTTTGAAACAAGTGATGAGAGTCTGAGGAGCTATTCTGAACAATGGAAAATGCTCACAGCTGTGTGATAATGAGAGATCCAAATGCCAAGCACTCCAGGGACTTTGGGATTGTCACATATGCCACTGTGGAAGAGGTGGATGCAGCCATAAATTCAAGGCCACACATGGGGAGTGGAAGAATTGTGGAACCAAAGAGAGCTGTCTAAGAGAAGATTCTCAGAGACCAGTGCCCACTTAACTGAGAAAAAAGGTATTTGTTGGTGGCGTCAAAGAAGATACTTAAGGACATCAGTTAAGAGATTATTTTGAACAGCATGGAAAGATGAAAGTGATTTAAATCATGACGGCTGAGGCAGTAGCAAGAAAAGGGGCTTTGGGTTTGTAATATTTGATAGCCATGACTCTGTGGATGAGCTTGTCATTCAGAATTACTGTACCATGAATGGCCACAACCTTGAAGTAAGGAAAGTCCTGTCAAAGCTAGTGCTTCATCCAGCCAAAGAAATTGAAGTGGTTCTAGAAACTTTAGTGGTGGTCATGGAGGTAGTTTTAGTGGGAATGACAACTTTGGTCATGGAAGAAACTTCAATAGTCGTGGTGGGTTTGGTGGCAGCTGTGGTGGTGGTGGATATGGTGGCAGTGGAGATGGCTATCATGGATTTGGTAGTGATGGAAACAATTTTGGAGGTGGTGAAAGCTACAGTGATTTTGGCAGTTACAGCTATCCAATCTTCAAATTTTGGACCCATGAAGGAAAGAAGCTTTGGAAGCAGAAGCTCTGGTCCCTATGGTGATGGAGGTCAATACTTTGCCAAACCATGAAACAAAGATGGCTCTGGTGGTTCTAGTAGCAGCAGTAACTATGGCAGTGGCAGAAGATTTTAATTACTGCCAGGAGACAAAGCCTAGCAGGAGAGGACAGCCAGGGACGTGACAAGAAAATTATAGACTACAACAGATCTGTGAACTCAGCCAAGCACAGTGGTGGCAGGGCGTAGCTGCTACAAAGAAGACATGTTTTAGACAATACTCGTGTATGCGTAAAAAACTCTAGGACTGTAGTTGTCACTAATTGTATAATAGGTTATTTTAGTTTCTGCTCTGTAGAAAGTGTAAATCATTCCAGCAAAAGGTTTCAATGTAGAATATTTTTACTTTTTGCACCCATGCTGTTGATTGCTATATATAATAGTCTGATCATGACATTGAATAAGTGTGTCTTTAAGGATAATATTACATTAGGTACATTTCACACCTAAGGAAAACATGATTTTACTGCCTGCATAACACCTTTTTTTGCTGAATGATTAGATTTAATAAATTTTATTGCATATAAATAAAAATACCTATCCTGGTATATGACTTTTTTTATATAACTTTGTGCTGAATTTACTCAACGAGTATAATAAACATGTTTATGGCTCTTAATACATATTCCTAAATTGCTTTCCAGGAATGTGTTGTTTATTTAAACTCCCACTAGGAGCTAAACTTCTACTGTGAATTTCACCTCCTCTTTACCAAAACTGATGATTTAAAAAAATTGTTGATTATTATTAGAAAAGTGGGACTTTTTATATTTTATTATCTATTTGTATTTCTTCTTCTGAGAATTGTCATTTCTTATTCCTTTTAGCATTAGGACTGGGTTTTCTTTAGAGCCTTTTATTTTTATAGTGTTCCTTGTTTTGCTCAATTTGTAGCTAATCTTCTGTGTTCTTGCACTAAAACTATCAATTTTATCTCAGTTGTAGAGTCTCTAAGGACTTCTGACTGTAACTTCTCAGAGTTAACGTATAAGAGGATTTTCTCTCTTATCCATATTTATTCAGCTCCTTTTTCATATTATAGTGTAGAACTGGGCAAACGCTAGAACTGTTCTCCAAAATTCTTGCTGTCCATTTTGCTCTGGAGTTGGCTTTTCCATCTAGACTGTATTTTACTTCCGGTATGTTCAAATTTATACCATTGCCTTTGAGATACACAGTGGTAAGTTGTGAAGGTTGTTAAGCCACCCTAGGTTTAGGTCAGAAGGCGGACTTCCTTCTGCAGAGAGGCCATCAATTCTTTGATACCATCTCACACTATTAAACACATCCTTTAAGACAGTCACTTGAGGTTGTAGTATGTATTGTTTCATCATACACTTCCAACTGTAGTCTGTAAAACTGACCACGAAGTGTCTAGTCACTGCCATAGCAACTTCTACATTACAGAGAGAAACAATTTGGTAATGAAAATAAAGTGTGCATCATCTCTATTTTCGAATCATCTGACTTCTTTCCATAGGCAATAAAATTAAACACTCAAACTAGAAAAACGTCTTATTTAAACTAGTAAAAAGATGTCATAGAAAAAATGAGGACGATGGGATGGTGTCCTGGCCAGGATCGGTTCTTGGCTCTGTGCTGCTGGAAGAGGCTCTGGCCACCTGCAACCCTGAACTGGACGAATTGAGTAAATACTTATCTTATTTATGTTTATTAATCTCTCTTAAATGTATATGTAGCTCACATTTATTTCAATGCCGAATATTAGATGTGTTTTAGTCTTTATTAGAAATATGATGATGTTTTCGTGACCAGAAATATGCTGTAGGAACTTAACTCTTTTTTATATCAATTAGCCTGTAGTGAAATTGGTTTCATTAATGATCATTTTTGTTAAAGTAGCAGTTTCCAAGAACTCATCGGCAAGTGAGGACCTAGTGTATTTCAGCCAAGCAGAATAGGTCAGGACCTCACTGCCCTTTTCAGTTGCCTGCAATTGACCAGATATAGGCATGAAAGCTGTTGACCCACCTAGAAAAAAAAAAGGAAGAGCTGAGGGTCAGGATAGATACAACCACCCATAAGCTAAAGAGACAAGATAATTTGTCATGCTGCTCTCAGCCAGGACACTGCCTTCAGCCAGGTTTGACCCTTTAAAGCAGCAGTTCCCACCCACACTGTGTCCATCAGAATTACCTGAAAGATTTGGTAATATGCAAGTTCTCAGGAGCTACCTTTACTGTTTTTAATTCAGTTGGTGATTCAAATGGAGCTCAGAATCTTCAACATGTAACTGATTTTTTTATGAGATGATTTGAGAAAAACTCTTTAAGAAATACCACTTTTAAAAGTAACTGTTTCTGGAAATTCTAGTTGTACCAAAATGTAGCCAAGTGTCTCAACAACATGTATGCAAAAGTTCATCCTTACTTCACTGATCTGAGCTGCCATCTTTATTATATACTAAATTCCTACATGCATTTGGGTCTATTCATGGATTTTCTAGTCTCTTATATGGACCATTCCATTCACATGCCACACTGTGGTAATCATGGAAGCTTTAAAATATGTTTTAGTATCTGATAACTTCATTGCTCTTCTTTCTAAGATATTTCTTGGCTACTTTTTCTTTTGTCATTTTTTAAATATTAATTTTAGAATCTGCATGTTCTTTCCTTATTTATTCCTTCATTTCTGCTCTCTCTTCTTCCCTTCATCCTTTCTTCATCCATCATTAAGGATGTGCTAATCTTCTTGGCCTCATGCTAATATTAGTCAAGTTATAATTCATTACCTGGAGAGAAGGTAAATATGAGAGGTCACTATCCTACTTGTCAAAACAAATTTGATTTGCTTAAGATCAGAAGAAAGGCAAATCAAAGGAATACAACTATTAATATTTTGATAAAAGCACATTAAATGTAAAAATTACTTTAGGGAGAACTGAAATCTTTACAATTTTGAATCTTCATATCCAAGAAGATAATACCTAAAAATCTTTTGTTTCTGTGTGTGTATGCATGTTCTTCAGGAATGTTTTGATGTACTTCCCGTAAAATTGTATACATTTATTGTCAAATGTGTTCCAAAGTGTTTTAGCATCTTGTTGCCATTGTAGATGATATATTCTTTCATTAGCTTTTTCAGTTATTTATTGCTTGTGTTTCTGAAGGACATCAATTTATGCATATTAATTTTACACCACAATTTGTTATTGAAGACTCATTACTTGTGGTACTTTTTTGTTGAATCTCAAGATTGTCAGTTTTGTAATCCAAATATCTAGAAATAGTAATAACTTTATCATTTCTTCACATTTCATGACTAATTCTATGTGTAAATAGCATTGAATAATACTCCCTGTATAAAATATTATTATGTTAAGAAATTGTCCCTTTTATTAAGTGTTCTCATTAAGAAGGGATATTGGACTTTGTTTAAAGTCATTTTTTTAATCTACGAAAAAGAATTATAATTTTTCTTCTTATATATCATATTTCTGCCTGTGATAAATCTATTTCTTACTATTGAACTGCATTTATATATTTCTGAAATAAGCCCCATTTTAAAAAATGATGTACTATCTTTTTTATGTATATGGGCTACATATACATTTAATGTACTATCATTTTTTAACATGATATTGAATTCTATTTGTTAATATTTTATTTTAGATTTTGTCTTACATTTACAAATAAATTTCAATGTAATTTTTTAAAGTCCAGCCAAGTTTTAGAGTAATTTGACCCAGACCACACTTGGTTTCTTGCCCCTTCTGCTGAGTCTTATATCTTGGTTTACCAGTTGCTGAGCCTAGCTCTTTATTTTTTTATCAACACATGAACTTGAATAAAGTAACTACAAGGAAGTAGAGAGTCAGAAAAACATCATTTTTTAAAAATGACAGAGATAAAATCTTCCACTGAGACTGATCAACTGTGGAGATGTTGTACTCTGTAGCATTTAAAATATTCGTAACATTTCCAAGTTTTCAATTAAAAGCTAAGATAGTAAAAATAAATAAAATGGGAAAATAAAATATAAATAATTTATTAATTATTGTTTAATTGAAAAAAAATCATAAATTTGGCCTAGACTTTGCCTCTTGACCATCTGAATTCTAGCTCTTACACGTGTTTGGGAACCTTCATGCCTCTCCTTGTAGCGACTTCCTGGGTTTTGCCCCATTTGGATCATCATGTGATGATCTGGTTTGTTTCAAGTTCCTGATCCTGTTCAGACAAACCAGTCATGATGGTAAGTTAAAGATAGAAAGTGGGAAGGAGACAAATTTTCATTTGTAGGAAGTGGTAGGAAGATGAATAAAAGTGAGAAAAATGTCAGCACTATGGAAGGAGACAATTTTCATTTGTCTCCTTCCCACTTTCTATGTTTAACTTATACCATCATGACTGGTTTCTGTTTCAAGTTCCTGATTCTATTCATACTGAATTCCAAACAATTTTCATTTGTCTCCTTTCCACTTCCTATGCTTAACTTACTCCTGGGACCATCTTACAAATCCTTAAGGACCAAATATTAATTACTTCTGCTGATGAACTCTAAACAACTGGTTCTTTACTGCCCCCTTGAGGGCCTTGGCCTCCGCACACTGTGGCCTATTCTAAAGGTGCTTACTCCGTGCTACCTGGCTTATTCTCTCCAGAACAAGGACTAGGTACAAAGAATACACTGTGCTGAGAGTAGTAGAGAAGACAAAGATGACCCCATTCCTGTCTTCAAAAGATGTAAAAACTAGATGGACAGAGAAGAAATGAGGCTTGTATGTGTTTAGGGTACAGGGATTAGAAGAAGGGTATTGTAAATCAGGCACAAGCATTAGTAAAAAAATTACCTATGAGTCCCAGGAGGCAAAGGGATGGTTCAATTGACCCTTATAGTAGTTGAGAAAGGGAAAACAGATGTCATTATGACATTGAGGGAAGACTTCATGGAGGACATGCTTCAGAGCTGCTCTGCAAAAGGTAACAACACATGCACGGACCAAGAGGAGGCAACTTGCCTCAAGCGGTTCAGTAAATTAGCAATTCACCTTATCACCAGAACTATATTTTTATCTTTCCATTCTCTTTTCTTCAGATCTCACAGCCTTCCAACCAAGTTACTAATTCAGTAATTTTCATTTCTCTTAATAGGATGTTTTTAAGTGTCCATCACGTTTCAATATATTGCTGACTCCATCAACAGTTTTTTATTTCATCACTCAGGGTGAAGATGGCATGTGTTTGATTGTATTATTAACATATTCTTAATCTTTTTCTTTAAAAACTGAAATAAAACCAACAAGGAGAAACAGATGCTTAAATGAGCCAGGTGGTAACCCCAATCTGGCAGAGACTGAAGTTTTAGAAGTACTGTTCT